>QLOK01011134.1:0-12161 GCA_003313805.1 Tricholoma flavovirens
AACAACTGTTTATGGACACTATATATACATACATAAGTGTTATCTACCAAAAAAGCGAAAGGAAATGGTCAGGAATGAGTGTAATAACATGCTCATCATCAGGGATGATGAGCACAATGTCAGCTGAGGCTGTGGTGTGCATTGATCAACTGTGGGAGCCAGTAATGGGGTGTTGATTGGGATGGGTGCTGGTGCCAGGAAGTGTTCTGCATGTTCCTGAGGTGATGCACAAGGGTAAGTACCACTGGAGTCCCCCACTCTGACATCCCAAAAAGGGAATACTTACAAATCATATAAAATAATCAATAATATTATTCAAATACATCGCACAGGAGGTTCTGGTGGAGTAAAAAGTGTATATATAAAAGCCCTTGCACATGGGGAGCCATGGGTTGTATGTTCAAATCCATATTAAAAATCTCCCTCTGATTGCGCAAGATGTGAGGGGCAGTCCTACAATTATACACATGTAAAAAACTAAACCCCTCACCAAACACGAGGGGGGAGATCAGTTAAGAACAAAAGAACAAAAAAAACCCTCATGCAAAATGTGGAGGGAGGGGGGATGCAGCCTCACCATCCTAAGTGCATCATCCTAGGCACATCGGTCCTGTTCCTGTCATCCCTGGCTGCCTTCCCCTTCCTTGGTCGCCACTGTCACCTCCCTGGTTGCCCTCTCCCTCATTGTTGTCATCATGCTTGGCATCCTGCTAGTGGGCCATAATCAGGCAACCTCGCCCTCCTCTGCAACCTCATCCCCATCCCCATTTCCACCCTGCAAGCAGTTGGGCTGTGGTGGTCACCATCATCATTGTCATCTCCCTCGCTGTCTCCCACTGTGGTCGTCCCTGGTGCCCTGGTTGTCAGGCTTGGTCTTCATCCTCACTGTCATTCTGTGGTCATCTCCATCCTCATAACCCCCACCTGGCAAGCAGTTGCTCGGAGCGGTGGTGCTGGGTGCTGGGTCATGCTATTTCCATCATCTGGTTTGCCAGGCCTTCATTGTCACCATCCTCTTTCATCATCATTGGTCTTCATCCCCTGGTCCCCAATGTCGTTGTCTGCCCCCTCATATTGTCGGTGTTGGTGCTGGTGTTGCCCCATCCCATTGTTTGTTTCCACCCTGAGAGGAGCTGCTCACAGCGGTGCTGGTGGCCATCATCATCATCTTTGACTTGCCATCCATTCCCCATTGTCCCTGTTGTCGGCTGTTGTCCTGGTTTGTCATTTGATCCACCCCATGAGCAGGTGCTCGCAGCAGTGGTGTGGAGGTGGGTATGCTGTCTTGGTGCCATCTCATGGTAAATAACATAGATAGAACCTAAAAAAAGCAAATGAAAACATTAGTTAGTTGAAAACCAAGGAAAGAACTTGAGGGGAAAAGCATTACCTAAGGCCCAAACAATGTCCAGTGTCGTTTGGGCCTGATGTGGTCAGTTGGTGGCATTAGGAGTGGGAGTGGGTGTACTAGTAGGAGTTTGGAGAGGTGCCACATGATGAGATGTGGCATTGTTTGGTCATGCATCGACGACCTTTGTCAGCATTTCTATTTTTGGAAAATGTCATAGTGGGGGGGGCTGTGTTCGCTCACAAGGGTGCTTATGGGAGCATAGTCATGTATGCTTCAGGGTTTGGTTAAAAATGGCATAATTGTTAAATAAGAATTATTAACCAGTTTCTAACATGACCTCCTAGAGGACATGGTTAAAAATTGTTAGAAACTCTCTGATGAAATTTATTGGTTGATGAATGATGGTGTCACTTCTTGGTGACCCCAATTCCCCATTCATCTCTGTCAGCCCAAGGTCTACCAACCTTTTTTCCATTTTGAGAGATGTCAACAGCATTTCAGCTTCTTGATCTAAAAGTGCTTCTTGAAGCGCTTCCAAGGGAATTACCACTTCCAGATGATGCCCGAAACTCTGATTATGCTGAGTTCTTGCTACCATTTGAAATCTTGACACCTGTACTGCAGTGCATTGGAGGTGACATAGCTGAGGCTGTTGCTGAAACAATCCATGTTGCATTCTTCATGGATGGGGAGGTAGCCATTACAGAACGCAGACCTGCTGTTTGCACTGTAGTTGATGTTTTGATGACATATCTGGAAAGGTACCCTGAGCATCCAAGTCTCAAGAAATGGGTGAAAAGGATTGGAGATGTTGCCAGGAAGATGGGGAATTGTGACGATGACTCTGAACTACTTGTAAGCCAGTTGCATTTCTTGAAGTGATGATAATAAAATGACAACCCCAGCATGATGTAAAAAAGGACCCAGCAAAGGCCAGTACTAAGAGAAAGATTAATGAGGTAGATGACAGGAGTAACTTGGGATCGGATCTAAGTGTAAGAAGCAAATTTCCATTCAATTAGATAGGCTGTTATCTTCGATGTCGACAGGAACGTCCACGAATGAAGCTGTTTCAAGATCTCAAGGTTGTTGAAGTGAGCAAAGACAGCAGGACATCCTGGCAACGAGATCCTTGGCAAGCTTACTATAAAGTATACCCACAAAGATACAGGTAAAGATTTCTGGGCCTGTGTTGCTGTGGATGCAGGCTGCACATTCTACCAAGCTGGTAATCCCCAGAAGAACTGGATCTTACCCCATGCAGTGCAATGTAGGTTTCTGTCTGACAAGCTGAAGGCATATGCTGGGGATACTGCGGCCTCCATGTCACTGGGTGCAAAGCTAGAGCAGGCTTCAATGGACTTATGTATATTGATAGGAAAAACTCGGTTTGTGACCCACTGGTTGGCAGCAGTTGCACTGGAAAAGATCCTACCATTGATCAAGAACTTGATATCTGATGGGATTGTGAAACCCAAGGTATGTGCTCTTGTAATTGATTTGGATTGAGTTTGCTCACTGGAAAAAAGAGAAAACTAGTCCTATATTTATTTCGAAGCCTGTGAAGTATGCAACCTTTCAGCTTCAACTACTGCAGTATGTCAAGTTCTGGTTGGCCATTGCTGTGTATTTGAAGGATTTGTTTTCAAAAAACTCTGATGAGACAGGAATTCAGCCAAGTCTTGCAAGAAAGGTCACCGGGATAATCAATCGACACTACCAGGAGTTCATTGATGAGTTATCTGGCAGTGGTGGTGACTGTGATATTTATTTTACTGCATTTTTCTTGCATCCACATATGTAAATGAGCTTTTGATTTATTATTGCAGTACTGACTGAATGTTAGGCTATTCTCAATCATCCATCCTGAAAAAGCCTACATCTATGCTGCATACAATCATGATCCCACCTAAAGGAAGTCGAACACAGACTGTGCATGTTTCTAATGAGCCGGACCCAGCATCAACACCCTATCCACAAGCCTATCACCATGCAAAGGAGTTTTTGAAGAAGATGTTATGAAGGGAACTGGAAGCTGACAAGCATTCCAAATTTCCCTGAAACTCACCTATTTCAATACTTATCCACAAGGTGGGCAGGGATCCTCAAATTGTTAATGAGTTTTGTCAGCAAATCTTGGCTTATGCACATCATGAGTATCCTTTCAACGAGCCACTTCATGATGACAATCCATTGGGATGGTGGGAAGGTCTTGAGAACCACCAACATGCTCAAGTTGTTGCAGTATGTAGTGTTTAGGTCTGCTTGATTTCTTTTCTCATTTTTCGCAGACTCTTGCAATCAAAATTTACTCTGCTCTTGTGAATTCAATGCCAGATGAGCATACTGGATCAAAGGTTACATGGTTCAACTCACCCCTTCGTGGAAACCAGACTGTTGGAACACTTGTGAACATGATTCAAGTTGGACAGTGGAATGGGACTCATGAGGTGAGTCTCATACAATAACTCTCTAGTACTTGGTTTCTCATACTAGCTAGGCTTGACAGAAATCAGGGGAGAAGATTCATCGTCCATCTGTTCACTTCTATGACATTGATAAGGATCTCGAGGCCAGTCTTGTCAAAACCTCTTCAAATACACCCAGTCCTGTTGTCAAGGGGGATGAAAGCAACAGCAAATCTGATGAGGAATCTGATTCTGATGATCTTCCTTCCAGACTTGGAGCCAATGATGATGACAATGACTTCAACATTGATGAAGACAGTGATTTGGGTTCTTCTGTACTCATTGGTATGCTGAAGACTCCTCTGGGGGGTACTAAAGTTAGTACCATATTGACTACACAGCCAGAGAATCAGGGAACATCGATGTTGGCAGGTGGCACTGAACGCATCATCAACTGGGACAGTTTTTAACCTTGATTTCTATTTTTAACATGGTTAAATATAATTTTTCACATACTTAACAACTTATTAACTGCTGTGTTAGAAACCTGTCAGTCACCTATGTTAAAAACCCTCTGTTGGAGGTCAAAGTTAATTTAACAACTAGTTTCTAACTCAGCCTAGAATTTTTAACCGAACCCTAGTATGCTTACCTTGGTGATGAGGCTATTTCATTCATTCCTGACCCTTTCTCTTCGCTTTTTTGGTATATAACATTTATGTATGTATATATAGTGTTAATAAACAGTTATTTTGGCTTTTACAGCTATATTTGACCCATACTAACAAGCATTCTCCCTGGTTGAAAGGAGGAGGGGGGTCTCTGCTATTCATTGAGGGGGTTTGTAATGCATGTGTATGCTATATATTCATATCTATAACTATATATATGACTGTAAAGGGTGCTGTATGAGATGGGAAGGGGGGACATGGGGAGAAGTGACAGAATGATGGGGAGGGGGTGCCATCTACTGGATTTGTAAGCTCTCTACAGCTGGAAAAACGTATATAGATGGTAGAGGGATGTATCTAGACCTGGGAATTGGTGTTGGGAGAGCTGTGGATAAGATGCTCCCTGTCCCAAGGTGTTATAAGTAAATTTAAAACCTTGGTGCAGTACATGAGTCTATATAAAAGAAGTGGAAAGTCAATGTATTGTGGCAGTCACTCACCCAAGGCCAACAGCACTTCATCTTCCTAATATAGTATTAGAAATAGTCCATAATATGGTATTATATGAGGTTCCCTTGAGCTAGAGACAGTTCATATAGCAGCAGAGACTGTAGTATGCACCAGAGAGCAGGTGGAACCAAGTGTTCTCAAAAAGGAAATAACACAGAAATAGCTTGACATCGAGACAATGCACTGTTAATCAGAGAGCATGGGCAGATATAGGGGAATTTATTCTATAGCACTGGTTGAATCTGCAGTTGAGGAGTGGATTGATTTCGCAATCATCATTCAACAAATGCGGTAAGTACTGCCTAACATATTCAATGTCACAACCCATTGTTGGCATACACCAGGATTGAATTATGAGACAAAGTCTGCTGACTTGATACATCACCAACTGTTTCTGACATGCAGTCTGTTGAAAGGGAAAGGCAAGCTCTAGCATCCCACATGGCAACCTTAACAAACTTACAAAATGCTGCCAATGTTCCTGACCATGACATTACTCCATCACAAATCAGCCATTACAATGTCGACAACTCTGATGACTTAGACCCTTCAGATGAAGACACACATACAGCATCAGGACCTTCACATCTTCCAGCTGACAGAAATGCTATTCCAGTCAAGGAGCAATGGCTCTCTTGTGGAGGTGGAGATTCAGCTCAGGAAGAACCAGGCAAGCCAACTGCTGCATCTGCTGTGGGAGCTCATTGTGGACAAGTCATTTCAATATTCACACATCATTTGAGCAGCCCCGAGAAAGGCAGTTTGCACATGAGCATGAGCTGTGTTAGAATCGAGTGTGGGACCACCAAACGAGATTATACCACAATATTTGTGTTTGTGTGAGCTCTACAAACACATAAGGAATGTTAAAGTAGAGTAACTACTTATATACAGTAGGCAACAAAACCCTTCCAATGTTTTGTACTTTTGGAAAGATACCTTTATATCTCAGGAAATAAATTTGCTAAATTCTTGAAAATATTACATAATATACTTCAACATCATATCTTCTCACTGACACAGCCACAAGTTTGCATAACTCCATTTGGTAACTTTCCAATGTTACTTAAAGTTGTCACTCATTGGAAGGGTTTTGTTGCACTGATTTTTTCCATGAAAAATTGTATCAAATCACATGACTTTGTTGATTACAATAAACAATAACATACGAAGTCATGTGAATTCACTCCAGAATGCTATATAAGATGCTTTTATCCACTCACAATTCTCCAAATCCCCCCACTCCACTATGCACAAGCTATCATCCAGCCAGATTACTTGTGTTCTTACATTGCTTGATGCTGGTCTCTCAGGAGCTCAGATATCTGCCCAAACCCATCTAGGCAGTGGTACAATCAGTCGTATTCGTTCTCAGCATTGTCCCAACCTTCCAAGATTCTCTGGTGGCTGTCCATCAAAACTCACAGCTGCTAATATTGATTATGCACGATGCAATATTCGAACGGGAAAGGTGGAAAATGCTACTGAAGCTGCCAAGGCCCTTGTGGATGTCACAAATACATCCATATCTGCTCAAACACTTCGTTGTCAGCTCAAGTCCAAAGGCATGCAACCTGTAATAAAGTGAAAATGACCATTTCTCAAACCAGCACAAAGGTGGGCAAGGATGGAATTTGCGGAAAGGCATCTGGAGTGGACTCTTGAGGACTGGAAGAGGATCATATGGTCTGATGAAACTAAAATCAATTGTTTGGGGTCAGATGGAAGGAAAGATGTGTGGAAAGATGTGGGAGAAGGCTTGAGTGATCACCTAGTTGAGGGAATGGTGAAGTTTGGAGGTGGTAATTTGATGCTATGGGGCTGTATGGGCTGGGATGGAGTTGGGTATGCAACCAAGATTGATGGGATGATGGATGCTGATCTGTATGTGGCAATCCTGGAGGATGAACTTCAGGAATCCCTCACCTATTGGGACATATCTGCTGATGACATTATCTTTCAACAAGATAATGAATGACCCCAAGCACACAAGCAAGAAGGCCAATAAATGGTTTGAAGACAATGGATTCACTGTCCTCAAGTGGCCTGCACAGTCTCCAGACCTCAACCCTATTAAACATTTGTGGAACTATGTCAAAAGAAGGCTGGGGGACTATGAAGAACCAGCAAACAGTGTTAATGAACTTTGGGAGAGGGTGCAGAAGGAGTGGGAAGAAATTCCAAAGGAAGAGTGTCAGAAACTGATTGAAAGCATGCATAGAAGGCTTGCAGCAGTAAGTAGAGCAAAGGGAGGCTACCCCAAGTACTAGTTGATTGAAATTTTAATATAAAAAATCAGTGCAACAAAACCCTTCCAATGAGTGACAACTTTAAGTAACATGGGAAAGTTACCAAATGGAGTTATGCAAACTTGTGGCTGTGTCAGTGAGAAGATATGATGTTGAAGTATATTATGTAATATTTTCAAGAATTTAGCAAATTTATTTCCTGAGATATAAAGGCATCTTTCCAAAAGTACAAAACATGGGTAGGGTTTTGTTGCCTACTGTACCTATAGCATAGCCTCAGCGCTGTGTAAGTGACTAATGTTGTTGGGCACTGCTATACCAATGCCAGCTGCACCATGACATCCATATTCCAACACTCCCCCTCAACCTAAGAAAAATCCTGCTCCCTCTGCAACTGAGAAGCTGAACCTTGATGAGGAGTAAACAATATTGCACATCCATAGCACATACTGCACCAATAGGTGCAACTGCCTCAATATTGGAAATCCAATGCCTGCACCACATTCCAGGTCAGCTTACAGCGGCATGATCTGGCCCATTTAATCTGGGTGCCCAACTCTTCCAAATCTCCTGCTTGATAGACTCATTATCCCTCTGCCATTCACTTTTGCCCTTCCATTCCCTGTGGCTGCAATTTCATCTGGCAGACATTGCGATGCCTTGAGTGAGGGCTTTCTTGGGGCTTCCAAAACATTCCCATGATCAGATAAGATCAAACAATGACAAACATGGGTTGGTCCCAAATACAGCCATTTTTATGGGTTGCCTTCCCAGACATGTTTGTGTTAGAATTGAGTGTGGGACCACCAAATGAGATTATATGACAATATTCATGTTTGTCAGGGCAACACCAAATCCACACTTGATCTTTGTGTGGGCTCTACAGGAAGACGTGATGAGTATAGAATAAGGATCAAAGTTTGATGTGATGTGATATTTATAGAGCAGTTGGTTGACGAAGGTGTTTCCACACACAGGGTGATGGTGGGAATCCTAAGAGAACATAACTGATGTGTCTCTTAGTATTTATTGGTTTATATACTAAGTTACAACTGTTGTACAATATTTGAATACTGTTTTTACAATGCGAGCGTACAGTTGCATACATATTCTAAATATAGGACACATGAGAATTATCCGTCTCACGGTCGCATTCATTGATAATTTTAACGTTTTTTGTGTAATACTATTGTGGAAAAATAAGAAAAATTATGATAGGTAACTGTACATGTTTTCTAACATTACCCCCTTTTTATTCTTCAACTTCCAGGCGAGAGGTTGTGTGATAATCAGGTGCCATGAAATTGTGATATGGTTGGAATTTCAAATTTTCGTACTCCACTCGTGCTATTCTTCGTGGTGCATTAGGATATTTATTGTAAAAATCACATATAGCATCTTGTGCATTTTTACAATTATCCTCAGGTTCCCAGGAGTTATTTTCATCTGTATAGCCTTCCCATTTTACCAAGCATTCAAGTTTGTTATGACACAGCCGTGAATCGAGAATTTCTTCAACTATAAATTCAGGTTCACCTTCAACTTCAATAGGTGGTTGTGGAGTAATTTGTTGTCCCTGTATAATAGGTGGTTTGTAAGGTCGTATGTGAGAGACATTAAGTGGTGCATCAATTTCAAATGATGACAGCAATTTTAGCTCTACCACATTAGGCGAGATAATTTTAGGAATAGGATAGGGACCAATATGTTTCTCCATCAATTTCCTAGATGGGCATGTCATATGTAAATCTTGGTACTAAGCCACACTTTATCTCCAATTTGGTACTTGGGAGCATCTGCGTGCAAGTGATCAACATAGCACTTCATATCATCATGTGCCTTAGATAATGCTGCTTCTGTTTCGATTTGTACATTTTTCATCCACTGTACAAAATCTTCCACTGCTTGTACCTTCACATTCCTTCTTGGTTCAAATCCCATATGAGGGTTATACCCATAATTAGCATAAAATGGTGATACCCGAGGAGATGACTGGAATTTATTATTGTATGAGAACTCGGCGATTGCCAGCCACTCTGGCCAATCAGTTTGGCGATGATCAACAAACAACCTCAAATATTGCTCTAACTCCTGGTTCATTCGCTGTCTGCCCATTGGTTTGGGGATGATATGCCATAGATAATTTGGTTTGAATACCCACGGTTTTATTTAGTTCCTTCATGAATGCAGCTGCAAATTGGGGTCCGTGATCGGAAATAACTGTATTTGTAATCCATGTAATTTCCACACGTGATCGTGATATATGCACGCCAAACCTAAGGAACTTGTTTCCTGGGTTGTAGGAATAATATGGACTTGTTTGGTGAAGTGATCACATATGACTAAAATAGAATCGTAGCCTTGTGCTTCAGGAAGTCCAGTAATGAAATCTACCGAGATATCAATCCAGGGTCCTGTTGGGATTGGATTTGGCATTAATTTCACAGCTGGCATTTCCAGATAGGATTTGCTGCATTGACAAAGTATCACAACCCTCCACATAACTCTGTACAAATTCAGAAATTCCTGGCCACCAATAATTCCTCATCACTAACTCCAGGGTTTTCCATCTGCCTGGGTGTCCAGATATGGAAGTATCATGATGTAATTTCCTTTTGCAACTCAATGTCTTTTGTCACATACACCTTTCCTCTGAACAATATTAACCCTTGTTCTTCACACCACTCTTCTCCTTTAATAGTCTTCTTCTTCTCCCCTTTCATCTCTTTTACAGCCTTTACTACTTCCTCATCCATATCAGTACAGCTCCACATTTTAATTAGCATTTCTTTTTCAGAACCATCTATTAATAGATGACCTTGGTGCATCGCACATATACAGAAATATTCAGGCTTCAAAAAGGTAATATCCTTGTTATCATTCTCTACCCCCTTTTTATGATTGGGTCTCCATGATAGTCTGTTGGCTTTTTTCATCAAGCTTCCCAGTTTGTGAATTAAGTGGGAATTGAAGCGTGATAAAAATAGTGCCCAATGCGCTTGTCGGTGATTTAATTTTTTGGCAGACATGAAGTATTGGAGATTCAAGTGGTCCATCCAAACTTCCAATTCATGTTTAGCCCCTTCCAAATAATGTCTCCATGCCTCCAAGGCTCGGATTATTCCCAACATCTCTTTATCATGGATGTCATAATTTCTTTCTATATACATCATTCAACCCCTTAGATAGAAATGTGCACGGATGCCATTTCTCATCTTCACATAGCATAGATAATACTGTGCTGGTGGCATAATCGGATGCATCAGATTCTACCCTTAGTGGTTGGGTAAAATCTACTGCTACTAATATGGGACCTTCCGCAAATTTCCTCTTCAATTCCTCAAATGTTCTCTGCTGAAGCTCTCCCCATTTCCAGACTATTCCTTTTCTGGTAAGATTGTGTAATGGTGCGGCGATTTTTGAAAAATTATGTACAAAGCGTCGATAGAAGTTCATGAGACCTAGGAATGCTTGTACATATATCCTTGACCCGTTCAGGAACAGGCCATGACATAATGGCTTCTACCTTGATCAGATCCATTTTGATTCCATCAGGACCAATGATCAATCCCAGGAACTTGATCTCTGCCACATCAAAACTACACTTCTCAGCTTTCAAAAATAGATTGCTCTCCTGTAGCTTCTTCAACACAACACATTGATTGATTTCCTCTTTTAGAATATTGTTCATCATATTCTGAAAAGTGGGTGGACTATTAGTCATTCCGAAAAACATGACTAATGGCTGGAATGATCCTTGACGCATAGCAAAAGCGGCTTTCAATTTGTCTCCTTCTTTGATGTGCACATTATCGTAACCCCATCGTAAATCCAATTTTGTAAATCTCTTTGCCTTTCCAACCATGTCAATAATTTCTGAGATTAATGGTAAGGGATACGAATTTTTGACTGTCCACTCGTTTAGATAGTGGTAGTCAGTACACATGTGCTTTTTCAAATCTTTTTTTGGAATAAAGAATATGGGTGAAGTTTGTGGGGATTTTGATGGACATATATAGCCTTTCCTCAATTGCTCATTAATGAAATCATCAACCTCTTTTTGCTCCTGCGGAGATAAGGGATATACTTTTGATTTCTTCGGCACAAATCCAGGCTTCATCTCGATTCCATGATCCCATGGTTTCCTTCTTGACATTCTTTCTGATTCTTTCTTTTGGAACACTGATAAGTAATTATGATACTTCTCAGGTACCAACTCTTCCATGGTTTTATCAATCTTTGGAGGATTTGGATTCCATGATTGCCCTCCATGAATAAACCAAAATAGATCAGTGGAATCATTTTTCTTGATCATGATCGGTTTCTCCCCATTTGGCATTTCTTCATCAGTAACCTCCTCTACTGTGACTGAATACTTCCCTGTGCTACTCTTCTCTCTTCTCACCTTCTTTCCTTTTTCAACTTTCTACCAAACACATTACACTCCCTAGGGCAATGGTTCATTTTTACTTCCCCAGTTTTCCAATCAACACTAGGGTTATGTTTATGTAACCAATTGTACCCTATTATTAGATTAGTCTTTCCAAGGTCGCACACTTCAAATACAGCTCTCTCTTTGTGACCTCAGTAGGACATGATTAACATCACCTCTTCAGTAATACTTCCTCCCTTGTTTACTGTTCCATCAATGTTGTACACAATCACAGGATGCTTGAGTTTATGTGTGCGAATTGCATTGTTTTGAATCAATGCATGATTTATAAACCAGTGGCACCACTGTCTAATAGTGCTTCAACATCTACCATTGTGTGTGTGTCAACTGTCTTCAATCTGACTGTCAATGTTACTTCGTGTTCAATGTGTGCTGAGCAGATACAGGTTTTTGGAGTTTTCTGAAAGTGGCTATTTTTGGATTGATGATGCACTTCGCCTTTACTCTCGGTTCGGTTAAGTAGTTTAGAAATGAAATTGAGGGCGTAATAGGTTACTAGCATAGAATTGGTTGGGTGGG
>QLOK01011138.1:0-13743 GCA_003313805.1 Tricholoma flavovirens
TATCTGAGCCTCCCTTTACAGTTGCTAGGTTAAACTGAACTCAAGGCAACCTCAGACTTTAGCATTAGTAAAATTATTTTCATGGGTTGGTCACTAAATTGGTAGTATCTCCTCATAGTCTTCAAACTTATAGTGTGTAGGAAATATATATATTCCTTTATACTATACTATATACCCCTTTGTACTATGACAAAAATAACTACGAAAAGAAAAGAAGATGAAATAAACAGCCACATATGGCATGGCAGGTGGCGCCCTGTTGTGGCCTTCCTTACCATGTCTTGGTGGCTCCTCCCGTAGCATCACACCACAGCACCCCATATCCACCCTGTGAGCAGTTGCTCGCAGCAGTGGTGGGGGGTGCTGTCATCATTGTTGACCCTCATTGGTCCCCCTCTCCCTGTCATCACCCATATGCATGAGCCTTCCTCCCTACGAGCAGTTGCTTGTAGTGGAGAGATCTGGTGCCATTGTCTCCCCCTTGTCCCTGTTGTCATCCTGTTGTGTGTTGGCAGTGCTGGTGCCATTGGCATTGGTGCTGGCATTGTCATTTTGTCATCCTCCCCTCCCTCTCTTCCCTCTTCTTGCTCAGCATCGTCGCGGAGATGGTGACAGGCCTGTTAGCACCTGTTCCACCCTGTGAGCAAGGGCTTGCAGTGGTGGGAGGCAGGTGCTGGGCTGCGGTCTCATCCTCGTCATCTCTGCATGCCTGGCATTCTAGCCAAGCTGCACCCACAATCCACCCTATGAGCAGTTTCCATAGGGCTGGAAGTGGGTGCTGGGTCAATGTTTCGTGTTGGGGGTAGGCGTCGTATATCAGTGATGTGGCACTGAGAGGGAGGTTGGCTAGTGTTTACCTGATGCATCTCCCCTCCACAGGTCTTCTGGTGCCCTTCCCTGTTCTCTGCTGGGTTGGGTAGTTGTCATCATCATCAGTAGTTAATATCTAAAAACTTTGTTAGTGACAAAAAAATGAAAAAAAAACTTACCTACAGCCCAAGAGACGTTGATGTCTCTTGGGCCCTTTTTTGCATTCCTCATTGTACAGCGCTGGATCCGTCACCTGCACCTTCCATTCTTCTCCCGTCCTCATTGTCCCCCTCATCATGTGCTGCTGCCATTTTTCTCATGTCATGTCGTTGCCTGTCCCTGTCCCCATCGTTGTCCTGTGGTGGTTGTCCTCATTGTCATGTTGTGGCTCTCCTTGTTGTTGTGTGGTGGTTGTCCTCCTTGTTGTCTTTCTCATTGTCTGTCTTTGTCCTGATCCATCATCCACCCCACAAGCAGGTGCTCATAGCGATGGAGTTGTTGTGGGTGTGCCGTCTTGGCACCATCTCATGGTAAACAACATAGATAAAACCTAGAAAAATGAAATGAAAAGATTAGTTAGTTGGAAACAACTTGACAAAAAAAACATTACTTAGGGCCCAAATGACCCATCGTCATTTGGGCCCGATGTGGTTGGTTTGCGGCAGTTGCTGGCATTAGTCAAAGTGGGTGTGGGTGTGGGAGTGGGAGTGGTGACAGCTGGTGGTGACAGAGTTGTGGTGGTGGTGGTAGAGGTGTGAGGGAGGGGGCATTGTCGTCGATGGTGGTCACTGCAAGGGATTAGGCATTGGAGCGGAGTTTGAAAGGACAATGAAAATGGAACATGAAAATGACAGGACAATGAAAGCAAAAATGACCATCTTTGCAAAATGGGGGGGTGTACTCCATTTTGCAAAAATGATCATTTTAAAGGTCATTCTTGACTCATTCTGAAGTTCATTTTTGAAAAATGAAAGAAAAATGAAAAGTGAAAATGAGCCGAAAATGGCCTGAAAATGGCTACTGTGAACAACCCTATTAGCTTTTGCAGAAGCTGCAGCATGCTTCTTTTGTTTTTCTACAATTTTCCATCTGACACCTTCTATTTCAGGTTCTAATAAAGGATCTCTGGAATTCCACCTAATTGATTTGTGCACAGTTGATGGTACATGATGCATTCAAGTCAGTAAGTTCATCAAGCAACTCTAGCTCTCTGAATTCTTGTCTTAAGGCACCAGAAGCACCACCTGTAATTTTTTGAGGATGAAATGACTGTGTTATTAGTGTACCAGCTGCAGTTGCACTGCATGACAATGCTGTGTAGTAAGACTGATGAGAATGATTTCCATTAAGGTTTACTACATTATAAGGCCTAGTTTTACCTTGAGAAGCATAGTTTGTCATAGAAAAGTTGGGAAGAACCTCTATCTGGGACCTTGACACATGTACCTTTGAGGCATCAGGCAAAGAACAGTAAACTGGATTTGTAGTTATGTATAATGGTACAACATTTTCAGGAAGTCCATCAAATTTAACATCAGATGGAGGATTGGTCATAGTGTTTGGTTTCAAACTGATTCAAACTTGGTTTAAACCAAACCAAACCGGATTGAAACCATTCGGTTTGGGAATATCCTGGATGAAACCGAATGGTTTGGTTTCCAGTTTGGGGGTCCCAAACTCCATTCAAACCATTTCAAACTGATTAAGGAATCATGGGCAGTTTGGCATGTTTTTAGCACTTTATATGAGATTTTGGCTAAAGATCCATATGTTTACATATATTTTTGGCTTCAAAAAAGTGGTTTAACATCATCTATGGTAGTTTATGCATGAGATTGCACCAAAAATGAAGCAAAACAGTTGAGAAATGAGTGAGAAATCATTGAAACTGAGTTTCCCAAGCAAGAAATGATACCCAACTCAGTTTTGGTGATATCTCACTCATTTCTTGACTGTTTTGCTTAATTTTTTTTTGATTGAAAGCCAAAATTAAGGAGGATTTTTGCCCCTATCCTTAATCGGTTTGGAACTGTTTGAAACTGTTTCAATCAGTTTAGGTTTGAGTTTGGACAATCCTGGCAGAAACTGAACCATTTGGTTTGGAGTTTGGCCAAAAATGGCTCAAACTGAACCAAACCAAACTTCCCCAACACTAATTGGTCAATTTGACAAAAAGTGTTTCCAATGTTGGTTGACCATGTACACCAAGAGACACTTTCCAGTCATATACTGTAGCTTCTTGACCTTTTGTAACACAAAGTTCTGTTGCACCATTATATCTTATCATCACAGGTAAGCCTTTACATAAGGATAATGTTCCAGCTATATGTCTGTCAGTTGTACTATATGGCCGATTCCAAAGAATCTGCTGCAACTTGTCTGATATCTTATCAAGTTTAAGTACAGAACCTTTGAATTTGGATTTCTCTGAGCAGACTTTTTGAGAATCTTCAGAGTAAAAGTGTGCCAATATTTGTCCAGTTTCAGCAGCAAAGTGTTCTGAGCCAAGCTTGTTAATCTCATCTTTATGAACATTTAGTGCAGTAATAATTGATATGTCATGGAACTTATCATCACATACAGATAGTTGTCCAGATATGGGAGATGATATAAGTGTTTGTAAAAATGCAATGTCTGTAGGTGTACAGGCCTTGTACCTCATATTTTCTAATGCAGTGTGAAATTTAGTATCTTCTGGAGTCTGGTTTTTTTGTCTCATATTTTTCTGAAGTATAACTACTGTAGTTACTTGATGCCACAAAGATTTTCCTATTGCTTCTTCCTGACATCTCTGAGTTGATGCAATAGCTCCAATATTTCGACTGTATAAAGAAGTTCCTTCACCACCAACAACTGGTGGTAGCTGTGCAAAATCACCTGCAAATAGCATACTTAAACCTCCAAAAGGCTGCTCTGGTATGTTCAATGCAATAGCAAGCTGACATGAGATACAATATTATAGCAGGGCAGACATACCTTGCATTGTCTGCTTGTTCTATTGGCATTTGGCTATGAGGGTGCTTTGGCCATGCTGGGAAGTCGGAGGGGACTTTCTTGTGATGGCCACAACAGGCAGGACTCCCAGTTTTTGCCTACCCCAGAACAAATAAAGCATTGGAAACTGTATTAACTCAGTTCATATTCACACACATACTTTATAGTTACAACATCCTCGACAGGACTTTGGCTTTTGACACACCTTCTGTCATGCTTGACAGCAGGAGGCAGGGTAGCTATGTCTTTTTTTTTCAAGCACCAGGGCAGGCTTCAAAAATGACTTAGAGGAGCCAGCTGCCCTAAAAACCAGGATAAAGCCAGAAGATGCTGACATGTACAAAAAAGAAAGGTACTCAGAAATCTCTGTGGTGCCAAATTTGAGCTGCTTTGAAGAGGAACCCAAGGTAGACACCCTGCACAATTATAGCAAATAAATCAGAGAGTGATTGTACAGTAACAAAAGTAAAACTCACCTTTTGGATGACATCGCAGGCATGTCATCATATTCTGGGGTACCAGGAGAGGCAAGGCAATTCTTCTTGGGGCTGCACCAAGATAATTCCAATTCTTTGCGACACAAGACATTAGCCCGCTATCGACTATAGCACTGGACTCTTACTCTTCACTCGAAGAATCTTGTTTGTCTGTTTTTCATTTGTGCAACTTGGGGCTACAGACCTCAAGTCAGAACAGCTTCATCTGAACAATAAATACTCAAGCACTAACCAGGGGATATTTTCAACTGCAGGCAGAGATTTGCTGCCCAAAACACAAAAAGATGAATCATCCTGGAGCTAGTCAAATAGAAAGGATGTATGACGATGCTCTGTCATTGTCGGTCATGATTGAGGAAGGTGCTGGTCTATCGGTGGATCAGTAACAATGAGGAAAAAAATGCAGATGTTGTACCCAGTGATTTTTTTGGTGCAGGCCATTTCAAAATAGGCGAATGCAAAGCGATAGCAAAAGTAGATGGTAGTAGGAGATATAATTTGTCAGTGGGTAACAAAGGCTGCAAAGACTTTATAGCAGATTTGAACAGAAACATCCAAGTCAACAAGCAGAAAATGACTGGATGTCTGTCAGAACAGGAATGACAGGAAGTCGGTTAGAGACCTTTCATCTGGTACATCTGCTTCTCCTGGCTACACCCACTCTTCTGCAGAGGTTATTGATAGACCAACACAACATATTGGCTGTCAGGCTTCTATGGAAAGATGTAATGCTATGCATACTACAACCTGAAGGGCATCATATATTTATCAGAAAACAATACTCTACACAGTCAACATTCTGATAATACATGTTGACAAAGGCAAGGCAGGGATGTAACAATGTTATGGGTCATCAGGTCCAGTCAAGAATCCTAACTGATCAGGGATATTCAGATAAACTTTGACAGTGAAATCAGTACTTACATGATAAGTCAAAAACTTTGATTCCTGTAAGACAGAAAGAAATAGACAAATAACATGAGTAGATCAACAAATCATCTCAGCCAGATATGACCTAAGATCTGAGCACCAGTATTCAAGGGGGGACATGGGAAAGGCATAACCACAGTGTGACCCATCAATAATCACACTTGAGGATGGCATGACAAGAAAGAAGGATGGGTACTTCCCACCAGCCAAACAAACTTTAGTCTGGTGGATCTAGCAACCTGAAATACAATGATCACGAAAAGATTCAGATAATTACACTGCACCAATGTGCTCCTGCGATGTAACAAATTAGTCTAACCCAATTGTGCAAAAAGTACAATAATCGCAGGAGGAGCCAAAAGATTACCTGCACCACCAACCTGCTCCCATGACATATTTTCCTAATGCCAAAACATGGATCTCCACTATGATAACAAGGCTGCTGGTGAGGGTCAACAAAGATAATTCATAGCGCTAAAATGAATAAGCACATGTAGCTGATGCTCTGGAGGCTATCACCCAAACCAGAGCCGACAATGCTCATGCTGGTGCCCAGTTAGCTGAACTTACTAAGGGGAGCTCAGCATTCCCCTGTGCAACTCCCAGCCTAACATCACTGTGGAAGAAACCAATCCTCAGTGATGGCACCTGACATTTAAGGGTGAAGATGAAACCCTCCAAGAAGCAGTTTTAAGCATTCAAGGTATCATCTGGCAAAAGGATCTACCCCTGTTTGCAAAAGAAAGGTACCCCTTATTCTATACCCAGAAGGCATGTACTAACCAGGTGTCAGCCTGTGAAAAGCTTGCATCAGATTCCTCAAACAGTTGGTATCAATGATGGGATTTCAGACTCCATCTTTTCTGGCAGCAGCGGACAACTTATTGAGCATCTATGCAGTCTTTGCTTGGTGTGTTCCACCCACCAAGTTACAAGCCTGGGTACTAGACAACTATGAAGACTTTCATTCTGTAAGTGTGTCTAACAGACTTTTCATGGCCAGAATGGAGGCCCTGACCAACCCTGCCTTGGAACTCAGTCATGATGTGTATCCTGAAGGAAAGCTGGTGGAACTTGCACAAGGCCTGTATTTTCACAGTGAGGACAACAAAGTTAGGTATTGGGAAAGAACTGTCAATCACCTTGGAGGTGGCTATAAGTAAGTGGCAGAACAGATGACCTAATAAATGATCACAAACTGTATAGTAGGTTTGTACCCACCTTGCCCACAAGGATTCAAGTCAGAGACATGGTTGAAGCAAAATTATTGTTCTTGGAAGTACCTTTGAGAGGTGGAAGTTTCAAAATGATGTTAGTTCTTTGAGATCTAACCCTCCTAGATGGAAACTATGCCCATGTAAGCCATTATTCATTCCTGACATAAACTTATCTGAACTCCTCCAAGAAAGCCATGGCAGCTCATGCTTTGTGCCAAATTCAACCGACTCCTGTCGCACCACTGAAAAATGCATAGGATACCAAGATGAACAGGAAGGTGAAACTCAAACAAAGTTAAGTAGGATGGAATTGGATGAAGGATGAAATGAGCCATGAAAACACCCACCTGTCTTCTTAGATTAGTCTTTAGAAAAACTCACCTAGTATCCAGATCATATACACTATTTTTGGCCACCAAGATTGATGATGACATAAGCAGCAAATAAACTCATTTAGTTACTAGAGATGATGTCTAACACTTTTCAGACCTCCAGGTCTCTCTGTGTCAATCAGTGTTCTTGTAAAATCTCTGTAAAATATCCATAGTATTGCCTTGACTCCAGATGTCAAATTTTAAGCTATTCCTTAACTCAAAAATCAAGTTTTTTTAAAGTGCCCTGAACAACCAAACTCTACAAGGACAGCCCAGTTGACCTGGATCATGCTTCCTGAGACAATAAAACTACCATGAAACCACTGCAAAATGGCAGTGATGGTTGGCAAAAAGAAGGCCAAAACAAACAGCAGCCAATACAGCCCATGCAGAACAGCAATTGCCAAATGGAAATTTGGGGATGTCTTGTAGCTGGCTGCTGATGATGGAACCTGCATGATTACAAGATTAATTATTCAATGGGCCCTTTCTTGAGGCAGTGTAATAAAATAGGAACTATCCAATCACTACAAATAAATTCAATGAAATAAAAATGTAATATGTGATATATTACTAGAAGTGATCCATGGGAGGTGGGCAGGCACAATAGTTGCTGTTGCCTTTTGCTGTTGTCTGCTATGGTGGTAGCGGTGGTCACTGTCATCATCATTGTTTGTGGCCATTGCTTCATGGTTGTCTCTTTGTGATCGCTGCAGTTGTCCTCTGCTATTGTTCCCCTGTTGTTGGTCTTCCCCCATTTGCACTGTTCTCCCTGTCATCGTGTCATCCCTGTCATCGTGTCATCCCTGTCATCGTGTCATCCCTGTCATCGTGTCATCCCTGTCATCGTGTCATCCCTGTCATCGTGTCATCCCTGTCATCGTGTCATCCCTGTCATCGTGTCATCCCTGTCAGCTTGTCACCCTGCTCGCAGAGGCTGTCTTCATTGTGGTCATCGTCCCTCTGTTGTCCTTCATCCTTGTCATCCTCATCCCCATCTCCCTGTCCCCTGGTCCCCACTGTCATTGTCCTTCCTCTCATTGTCAATGTCATTCTCCCCCTTGTGGTGCCCTCTCACCATCTTCGATGTCAAACCTGCTCACAGCAGTGGGGGTCTGGTAGGTGGGTGCTGGTGGCAGTCATCATCATCTGCATGTTGCTGTTTGTCCTTGTCACTGGGCCAAGTTGTCCCTGTTGTTGGCTCTCATCCTGGCATTTCATCATCCTCATCCATTATCTACCATGTGAGCAGATACTAACAACAGTGGCATGGATGTAGGTCTGCTGTCTTGGCACTGTCTCGTGGTAATAGAACCTAAAGATCAAATCAAAACATCTGTTAGTTGAAAAGAAAAGCAAAGAGAAAAGAAGAGAAGAACTCAAAAAAACATCACTTAGGCCTTGCTTAGGCCCAAAAAACAACTTGTTTGCAGCTGTCCATTGCATTTCTGAACATTGTTGAGTTGAGGAAGTGTGACCCAATGTGACAGTTTTTTTTTTTCATTCAAAATCCGCATGTTGGTAAAACCCACTGAATGTGAAAATATGTAAGGGGCTGAGTTTGACTGACTTCAAAATATAAGCCTGCATTCAGACAGACTTAACGTATCACTTTTGCTGGGTGGTTGGTTGAGTTAAAAAGACGAGTCCTCATACCTTGGACTCGTAACTCACAATATCTTTGTGTGTGTGTCTATACCTCTGCTAATGAACCCTATGAGCTTGCATGGAGTAAAAAGGAGAATAGGTGAGTAGGTGAAGACCCTACCTTGTAGGATGAAGTATTGATTATATGGATTGCATTTAGGCTGTATCTAAGGAGTAAAGGACTACTCTGAATGCCTAGAAGGAGTTTTGGATGATGGCTACAGCCGATTTCATAACAATAGGCCCTTTTGCATCTGTGGTGCTGATGGCCTTTGTTTGCTCCTATCAGTGATTTTAACCACATGCCGAGATCCTGGTTCCTACTCGGGCCATGCAGCTGCCATGCCTAAACATCATTGGTGGTACAAAGGATGCTGCTTGCCTTGCTTGGTAGGAATACTGACCATGAGATGATACATATTTGTTGACCTCAAGAGGGTGGCATTACAGCTGGCTGTTGTCTGAGGGTACAAGTGCAAGAAGATTCACAAAATAACAGGTATCAGTGAGAGAACCACCAAGCGCATCCATGCTTTGCATCAATGAATAGGGGATGTAGTACAGAAGAGGACTCCAGATGGCCATCCATGCATACTCAATGGCTTTGAGATATCAATATGCCTACTGATGTTCAGATTTTGTTATCTCTGACCACTTGTCTTAGTTTCTTGAAAGTTGTATTGAGCAACAACCAGACATGCTATTGTCAGAGTTGCAGGATCAGCTTGAGGGAACATGTGGGATACAAGTGTCACCTATGACAATGCAGTGCTCATTAAGACGTCATGGGTTTTCACATACCTGGGTAACAACATCATGCAATCTCAGCCTCAGCTGGAACCATTGACAGCAATACAACAGGTCACCTGCCCTGCACTAGAATGTGATTAAAATGACCATGCTTTGTATCAGCTGCTTATAGGAATCCACTACAAAGCAGAGCAACTTGTCTTTGTTGATGAAAGTGTGTCTGATAGATGTGCATCTCACTGACCATACACTTGGGCACCTATTGAAACTCATGCTAGAAGATGAGATTTTTTTATCCATGGTAAACGGTGCATGGCCAGTGAATTGTCCATATTCATCAGCTCATCAGCTTGATATAGGTACTCAATACTACCAGCTCTTTCACTTGATGGTATCATTGCATTGGCAGTTTTGGACTGTCCATTTACTGCCGCTACATTTAATAAATTTGTTGAGGGTCTGTTAGATCAGATGAACCCCTGGCCACAAAGCAACTCTGTTGTCATCATGGATAATGTGAGCATCCACAAATCAGAGGAACTATGAGTGATGATAGAGGACAGGTATGTAAACTACATGTAATTCTTGGACCTTGAGGTGCCACAGAATGTTGAAATCATTTCCCTGAGGAATGCAACTTATCTATCTCCCTGCCTACTCACCAGATCTGAATCCAATCAAGAAGTGTTCTCTGCGATCAAATCATGGATCCAAAAGAATAGAGACTATGTCCTAGGAGAGCTGACCGGGGCACGGTGTGGTGATCCATACAAAATGTTGTGGGATGCAGTGTTCAGCATGACACTGGAGAAGGCTATCAGCTGGTTTTGCCACAGTGGCTATATTGCATGAGTAAATATTAAAGTAAGATAGTATGGTACTGGAGAGTGGAATGCAGGATTACATGTATATATACAAGAGAAGGATTAGTAAAGATCATAAGATAACTCTTCATAAAATTCAAATCTTTGCCATGAACCTATTCTGCAGCTCGATCCTCAGGCTCACCATTTGTGTGGTCATTGTTATTTTCCTGCCTGTGGAAGTGATCAAGTGCATTGTGGTGACAGATATAAGAACAGAGTTTGGCAACATTTGTCTGCGACAAACCAGTCCACTGCACAAGGGGCTTCTCACTGCACACCAGAAGGTCATTAGGGGTGCTCATCCCAGCCTCTCATAAGGGGGTGAGCACAGAAATAAAATCCATCCCTGGATGTGCTTTATCCAAGGACATCAGGATGCTATGCAACATGGCAAACTGGGAATCCAGGACCAGAGGAGGCATGTCAGCAGATGATCCCTTAGTGGGAGATAGGGTAGTGGGGTTTTCCTTGCCAGATTCTTTTGTGGTGGCATTAGCAAAGGGAAGATCAGGAGATTAAGATTTGTTGCACCATGAATTGTCAAGTTAGCTGGGGCAGATGATGCACCACTTGAAGGCATCATTTCAGGGTCACAGTTACCCAGGGTGGACCCTCCAAAATTGAGAGCATTACCAAGTCCTTCAAAATGGACATGGATTTCTGGTGCATTAGCAGCACCTGAATGGGGGTTGGGATGTGAATACTTGGGATGGCAATCAAGAGTGAGCACATTTGGAGGATTGTACTTATCTGATTCACTGAGGGCCTAGAGAGTTTCAGGTCCATATCATGAAAAAGGACAAGAAAACCATACATTTTGTTTTGCCCAATAAGATATTTCCTTGTAGTCAAGGCATTGGTGCTCTCCATTGTGCATGACATAGCAGTGGCCCTTACATGCCTCACACTTAAGGTGAGCTGCAAGCGCTTTGTACTTGTCAGTGACAATCCCATCCATTTTGTTGTCCTGAAGGATGTCATCTTCATGAAAATGTTTCTTGGACTTGGAGCGCTTCACCTTAGGAGGCAGAGGGGGATTCTGGGATAAAGAAATCAGCAACATATAGGAAAGGACTCAGAGAAGCACACAAAATGTCACTTACCAGATTGATGATTTTGATTCCATATTCCTTTGTCTGCACCTGTGAGATCAAAGCACAGATGCAGGTCATTGCACACAGGAAGTCATCCTCACTGGAGAGAGTGGATGGCAAGGACCTTAAGCCTTCAACACTGGAAACCCAATAGCCCAATTTGGCAGCAGCTGGTTCCAACTCAAGGTTGGCACATGCATGGGAATGTAGGTCAGTGTAAGGAATGTCTGATTCAATGGAAAATTGCTTCTGGACAGTCGGAGTGTTCATTGTAGCAACCATTTGATAAACTAGCAGTTGCTCTGATCAATAACAAGGATGTTTACAAGAAAGGAGGACACATACCGCCAGGCTGTACTTCCCAATTTGGGTGATCACAGGTGGGAACTGGCAGAGGCTGAGTGGCAACATTGGGACCTGGTGCCTGTTGGTTCTGCTGTTGGTGATAGGGATCATATTGCATGTTGATCACTTGGAGTGGAGGAGCAGCATATGGAGGTGGAGGGGCAGCATATGGATGAGGGCAGTAATGAGCCCAGGGTCCCTGGCAACATTGATATTGCAATGCACTGAGGTAGCCAGTGTTTGGAAGCTGGGGAATGAAGTTGTTTGGGAGGTGAGGTTGTTGATAATCACTGGAGGTCCATATTGAGGTGGCATGATACGGGGTCCATCAAAGTGGGGAATGTCCTGCTGGTTGGGGTGCCAGTATTTGCCAAACAAAAGTCTGGCCATGTTGGCCACCTGACCTCTAGGATCATAACTGAAGGCATTGTAGTCCTTGGGTCGTTCTTGCTGTGCCATGGGTGTGAGGGTGGCAAAAAGGCTTGGATACTGAAGACATTTTATAGAAATAGTGATGAGCATGGACCATCCATAAATTCAGTGAAAATCAGACCATATTGACAAGCAACCTCCAGCTAGCGTGGTCGTCAAGCGTGACAGCAAGCAAAACTCAAACTTTGAATGAATTGTTTGGGTTCTCAGAATCTTGGCATGTGGTTAAAATCACTGATAGGACCAAACAAAGGCCATCAGTACCACAGATGCAAAAGGGCCTATCATTATGAAATTGGCTGTAAAGTGTGTGACTCATGGTAAGCATCATTGGAAATGTTGATGAAGAACCTATACCCTGGTGAGCTAGGACCTTACCTCCCTGCTTAGTGCTTGTCACAGGTAACCCATGGGTGACTCAACCTCTACCCACACCCATACCCACATGAAACCTGCACCTGCACTCACAGGTATGGGTATGGCTACTTGTGGGTAGCAGGTACAGCAGGTTTTTTCTTTTTCTACTTACACATCACCAGTGTTACATTTACCAGTTTTGGCACTCAGATGAGTTCTGCAAACCTTTTATTTATTTATCTACTGTTTGTAGGTACTAATATACTTATTTTACTTAGGGGGAAGTGACACCCCAAAGAAAGGGGAGCTTGTGGAAGCAAGATATTATATACTAGTTGATGTTTATTACTATTTGGTTCCAGTAAACAAACATGAACATGACATGACATGTTCATGTTCATTTACTGGAACCAAACAGTAATAAACATCAACTAGTATATAACATCCTGCTTCCACAAGCTCCCCTTTCTTCGGGGCATTGCTTCCCCCTAAGTAAAATAAGTATACAGTCAAACCCCTCATAATGCATACCCCTCAGTGGATGCCCCAGGGTATGGGTTATGAGAGGTCATGGGTTTGAAGAGGTATGCTAAAAATGGACTCTAAAAATCATGGAAAAATAGTAAAAAATAGTAAAAATAAAATAGGGCTATGGGCTCATCTAAATTATGTTGCTTTAGATGAATTTGAATGATATAATCTATAATCTCTGGAAAAAGTCAGTTATAACAGTTTCCTTTGTGCTTTGAGACTCCTCAAGGTGAAGTTGCCTATTGAATGAGCCCAGAAGTCCTTCAAGTTTATGGGCAATGGGATTGTTCAAGTCATTGAGATATATGTTAATGATTGATGCTGCCTTGAGAATGTCACACTGAGTTGGGTGAGGCTCAATGGGTATTTCATCTTCATTGACATCATCTCTGCTGTTTATCTCGATGTTTTCACATGCTGCAATAGGGTTGTTCATGGTAGCCATTTTTGGCTCATTTTTGGCTTCATTTTTGGATCATTTTTGGGTGTTTGGCAGAAGAATGATCAGAATGGACCGAAAAATGATGTGAAAAATGAAGCAAAAAATGGCTACTGTGAACACTCTGAAACACAAACATCTGGAAAATGAAGTAAAAATGCATTTTACCTACCTCCAGCAGTGCTCAGCACATTCAAACTCCACCTCAAACAACTTGGTGGAAATTTTCATGAGCTGGTCACTAAAATTGGTAGTGTCTCCTCGTAGTCTTCAAACTTATAGTGTGTAGTACATAAGGATCATCCTGTGTTATACCATACCCATACCCATGGTGTCATGGGTTTTCATGGGTAGTACTTTGGAATGCTCATTCTCAGTAGAGGATGAACCTTTTCCCTCAAAAACATGGAATCCATTTGTCATATATGACATCTTTATGGTCCCCAATTACCATTCCAAA
>QLOK01011141.1:0-19021 GCA_003313805.1 Tricholoma flavovirens
GCTATCACTCTGTGGCACCGGGAAAATGTTATATGGTATATCCGGCAGCGTCACTGCTTCATGTGCTGGCACCGGTGCTGGCTCTCTTTCACGGCAGCTTATTACCACATTATATCCGGCGCCATCAAATCCTTCAAATGCTAGCCCCGTCACTGCTTCATGTACTCATTCATGTGCCGGCGCCGGTGCTGGCACTATTTCACGGCAGGTTATTACTGCCTGCCAGTGCCGTCCTGGACCTGGGCCCACCCGCATGCATCATGGCCTAGGCCCACACGACTCCCTCCTGCCATGGGCCCAGTCCGCTACTGACACATATATCGTGGAATTCCATCCCTCGGATGGAACGGATAGACCGTCGATTTTGACTGAATAGGCTGATTTTGTGGGGCAATACCTCTGAGCAAAAGATACTTGACCCTCAGCAATGCTGGCTACTTGGACAACAGAGGAACTGTCAGGATTTTGGGCAGCCCAATGCCAACAATGCGGGCCTCAATTCTTAAAGGGTCTTGCAGAACGATGGTTCAAAAAGTGGCCTGAGCATGAGGTGCTTTTTTAACACTACGGACACACCTGCTATGGCTTTGACCCTTGATGATGACAAGAAAATTTCTGAAGCAGTCAAAATGCGAATTCAAGTAAGACAATATACACTTGAGATGTAAATAATACTGACTGTGATACTACCCAGCAATTAAGAACATGGATGCATTGGAATACAGGAAAGGAAAAATGTGTGACAACTATGGCAGACATTACCTGGCTCAAGGATGCAATGGGGAAGAACAAAGGTTGTGCTCTTCAGGCAATTGAACTCTATCAACAATGCTACAAGGATAAAATTGAACAGCGCATGAAAGCAGAGTTTGAACTGGAGGTGACCAACACAGAGTGGATGGCTGTGCGCCATCGAGTTGTTTCTGAGATGTGGAAAGGAGGAGGAGGACATCATAGCCAAGATCACAGGGGAGTTAGAGATAGAGAAGCGGAAGAAAAAGTCAAAGAAGATGGATAAAAATGGGGGGGAGGCTTTGAATAGCATTGAAGCATGATCTCCTGAGGAGTACAATACATTCATCATTTTATGTTTCTGTGAAAAAAATAAAATAAACTGGTTCAATTTACATCTTACAGTGCTATACAATCCCTTCCCTTACTTCTCCAAATGGCTTTCCAGGCTACTACTCAAGCCACAGGTTGGATCTTCTTTGTCAGCACCAGTGGTCCAAATCCTAGTGATGGTGGCCATATCTACATGGAAAAGTGAGTTCATACCACAGAGTATACTATATAGGCTAATTAATTGGTGTGCTTACACTTTTACTTCGGTCCTCCCACCCTGATGGGAAATGATTTTGAGGCCTCCAATGTCAGATTTCAGGAAGGGTTCCAGGAACCATTTGTGGCACATGTCAAACTGTTTTGGTGAGTTATGCCTACTACCAACATCCAAGCACTACCATTAATAAGTTTTTTACAAGCCAAGCATGTTCGTCAAGCATGCACCTTGAATCATCAATATTTGAAGCATGTGGATAGCGAGGAAGAAGGTGCAGTCATCAAGAAACTCGGCACCAGTTCTGATAGCACCGAGATACCACCATAAGTAGCCTCCAACAGAGTCAGGCTTGTTGAAGGAGATCAAGAATGGCAAAGCAGTCAGCCTGAGGGTGGCATGCAGAACTTGGAGGAACTTCAGATGGTTGGGATCGATGATCAGTGTGGGAATAATCCTGATTATCAACAATCGTCACCATATGGACCAGGTTCATCATCTGAATCATCGTTCCAAGTAGACACCCCTCCCCCTCAAAGTGTCTTATCTTTCCAGCAAGATCAGTTATCACCCCCTTGTGATCCCAACACACAACTCCCATTTGCTCCCAGCAGTCCATCGTCTCCAATCCAGAATGGAATTCATGAAACCAAAGAAGAGCAGGCATAATTAACCTTTTAAGATGATATGCTTTTCCATTACTAGATGCCTAAAGTACAGCATTGTACGTCTGAGTGTTGTTCAATGCTATGATATTATTCTTTGATATTACAGCTGTGTAGTTTCGGGTACAATGAATGATTCTACACAGAGATAGTGGCATGGCTGGGTCATGTCTGCCCTTTCGTTGCTGCGGGGTACAGTGGCAATGGCCAGCACAAGGGAGCAGCCCAGATCACACATGCAATATCTGAAAAAGGTAATTCATTGATCGCTGTGATGGACAACGATCACCAATGGACATATTGGCATGGTGGAAAGGATATTTTTAGGTAGGAGTGGTCGTTTTTGCACTGCCGACAGCACTGTTGCAGGTCAGGAAGTGGGCCACTTGAGGTAATGGGCCACTGGCATTTAAATCATGGATTCAGTACGTATGATGCCTTTATGTGGTTTTATGAGTAACTAATATACTGAGCCTTGAGTCTGTATACTCAGATGGACAGTTTGATCAAACATCCCTGAACCTGGAGCCAAATGGGGTAAAATTGATGAAATTGTTAATTTTCTGGCTCAGCCATCTGACTTTGCCTATATCTTCTGATTGACTTGGACTCTCAGGCTGTTGCATACTGGAAATTACTCTGCTAGCTTATGGCTTGCTTTCATGTCTATAAAGTTCAACAACATTTGTTGGTTTGCTTGTTATAGGGCTTGTGGCCCATTTCTATGTCATTTCTACTTTTGGCTGGGCCACCATCAAATCACATAGATAACAAGAAATTTTGCAGATGGGAACTATTTGTGCTACATACATACTCTCTATATACCTGCACATTGGCTGACCACAATACATGAGAAGCACTTGTGGTCCTTTCATTCCCATAAGGTGATATGTCCTTAGGTGGCCCATTACCTGATCTTTGACAGTACCCATTTTAGGAGGAGGAAGGAGTTTGCAAAATTTTGCAAAACTCAGATACCTTGTAACTAGACCATAGTGTGCATACAACCAATGTTCTCATTAGAGTATTGTTTTGCAAGATAATGACAGCTGCACCTGTGTTTCAATGTTCTGACAATGCTCTGCAAGGTTGTTAGACCAGATGATGATCCCAATCCATGGGTGGAGGGCAGCAGTCACTCTTTGCTGGTGGATTGCAGGTGCATTTTTCAAACCCATAGGCATCATGAGCCATTCAAAGAGGCTGAATGGTATGGACACAGTGGTTAGTGGAATATTGGCAGGGTGCATCCATGTTTGAAAAAAACTGTTGGTCATGTTGATTGTTGCCCATATCTCGCCTTTCACACAGTTGTTCAGAATATCATCTATCTGAGGGAGGGGATGAGAGTCTGCAATGGTGTTTTTGTTGAGTTGTTGATAGTCATTAACCCAGCATGGGAGTATGGAGGGGTCTGACTTGGGGATAATAAACACAGGGGATGCATGAGGCAAAGAAGACAGTTGAATGTGGCCAGCATCTAAATGTTCCTGGATGAGGATCTGCCATGCCTCCCAGAACTTCTGTGGGCAAGCACAAGTACAATTTTTCATGGTCTGCTCCACATCTTTAAGTATAATGCAGGCAGTTATGTTGCTGGGGAGTTTCTCAACATGTGGCAACAGCTCCAAAATATCCTTGAATTTAGTGAGGATGTTGGCCTCAAGGGCCTTGACCTGCTCTTGGCAAGTAAGGACCTCTAAACAGTCCCAGATCATCCTGGCAATGTTAAGTGGTTTCATGTCCTCAGGAACCCCTTTTCCATTGGCCAAATGCTCTTGACAGATACTAATAAGTTCAATGAATATTGCATTTTTTTTCTTTCATGATGCCACATTGAGCAGCATTTTCATCAACTATTCTTTTATCATGTTTATGAGGTGGAGAGTTCAAAAGGTCAAAATTAACATGTCTATCAATAGCAGTGTGAGTAGTGTTTAAAAGTCTGGTTGCATGGACCAAAAAAAGACAGCAACCAAACTGGACCCAACCATGGTCCAGTCCATTTTACAGCTGTAGTTTCAGTGGTTGTGGACCAGTTCAGTTGCCAGTTGTGTAGTTTAGAAAATAATTATAGACTGGGTAAAGACCAGTTGCAACCAGTCTTTTAGTATACAAATAAGTATATAGCATGTATAATATAAATACACTACAGTCTGTAACAAGTGGGCATGCCCAGATGCAACAACAGAAATGTGAGGGGTTTATATACACTGTCAGGGTACATGGACCATTTGCTGATGGGTGTGTGCATGTGATGCACCATTGGTTACCAACAAGTCACCAACAAGTTACAACCACCACTGCCAATGCAATGAACCACCACCACCACCTCAACCAGACCAATGACCACCACAAAGAACAACTAGCATGGTGATGTGGCACACAATGATGACAACAACAAGCCAGGAGTGGGGTTCCCCCCAGCTTGTCATTGGTAAGTTTTCTTTTCATTTGCTTGTACTTCTACTGACTAGTTTACAGGCTATAGCAGTGAAACAAGCCCACCAGCAGCACCCTGCCCATGAGCCACTGCCAGCCTGGCACTGATGAATTACACAGCACTGACATCCAGCCTTGCAAGCCACTGCTCACAGGGTAGATTTTTGGTACTATCTTCTGGTCCACCAACATGACACCACCACCACCATCACTGCCAACACAACCACCACCATCACCACCTCAACCAGAATGACACCCACCATGAATATGACTACCACAGTGACATGGCACACAATGACAATGATGACAGGCTGTGGAGGGTAAACAATGGGCTGGGGCATGCAGATTCTGGCATCAATTCCATTGCCTATGGCCTGGGGACTCATAAATCATTACAGGTAAGTATTTTCATCATTCTTTTACTTCATTTTGCTACTGACATACTTTTCTATTGTGTGTGTAGGTTTCCTTTCTACTACAACCACTCCACACCACAACACCGGGGCCTAACTGTGATGACAGATGACATACTGCTCAGTCCCAGCCCCATGAGCATCTGCTTGTGGGGTGGAATAACACTGTCAGTGCCAGAGCCCATGACAATGGACAATGGCAATGTCAACAACAGCCAATGCCAATGCTGACCCCTCACCACAACTGCCCCCCTCCCTCACTTCAAATGCAAGATGGAGGGGAAGGGGACTAATTTCTTTCATTTTATTTTTTATTTCATTATCTACATGCTTGCTTGCAGGCACCTTGCCCTGTGAGGGGCTCTTAGTACCTTAGAATACATGTATATACATAGTCTAGACTGGTTGTAAATTGGTCTAGACTGACTCAGTGTTGGACTGGTTACAACCAGTCCAGCAACTGGTAAGCAACCAAGATGGACTGGTGATACATCCACCTCACACCTAGAGCTCTGGAGATATGCATATACTTTTCACATTGCACATGACAGCTCCACATGACAGTATGAATGTCCATCAAGAAGTTTGAACACATTTTGACCAGTTTTTGAGCAATATTGAGCAATATTGAGCCCCTCAAACATCTTCAATTTGACTTAGAGCATTCACATGAGTCCCTCATACCTTGTCCGACCCCATCCGAACCTCATTTGACAAACATCAATCATGTTATGGTTGATCCAACAATCTTAAACAGCGATATCAAGCTCTTGATATTTCTCAAATTATTTTGATTGAGCTCAATCTTCTTCAAACTTCCTCAAGTCTTTTCGGAATACATTCAACAAGCCTACCAGGTCCTACAAGCCACTTTGAAACTTCCTTGATCATTGTGACCTTCATCAATCAACTTCAAATAAGTTTGATTGAACTTTGAGCTGCTTTGTGCACTTTGGTGGCTGTATTTGTTATCATCAGACATTCATAGCACACCACTGCACCTCACAAGATCATATGACAAGCTTATCACATGCAGAACAATAGATAGGATTGCTTTTTGAAGGACATGATAGGATTTTCAAAGTATTTCAGACTCCTCAAAGGGAACATGTGTTTCCCCACATGGACTCATTTTGTTTGTCTCATTTTTCACATCATCCTTTTTAGTCCTATGTTTTCAAAACCTATATAACTTTGTATTACCTACCTTTTCCAACAAGAAACTGTTTGCTTCACTTCTCTATCATCTGATTTAAGAGCTCTCACTCTTGAGTCCAAGTCTCTCATCTTATCTTGAAGTTTTGTGAAATTGTGGTGAACTTCCTTGAAAATCATTGTATCTGCATCTTGAACATATCAAACATCATACAGTTATCACCACTTGTGTATTAGTACCTATGTATCAAATCCTCCATATCCATTGTCTGCATCCTCTTTCATGTATCTGACCCATTCCTCCAATGTTTTGAACTTTTATTGTGACCTTGAATTTTTATTGCAACCTCAAACTTTCTTTGAACCTCAATCAAACATCCTCAAAATCTCTCACTCTTAGTTTGTATAACCTTGGTTTACCTTGCTGAAGTTTAGAACCACCTCACGACCTTCCTCTAACCTGTGTTATACCATATGAAGCCATTTGTGTGGGTTTTCTGGTCAAGTATTATCACTGGTTTATGCTGGTCCAGTTCTCAGTTGTGTGTAGATATGTTGAATAAGAACAACTGGTCTGGTCTGCAGTTGCCCCCTGTGGGGTCAATAAAACTGGACCAGACCAGACTTTCAAACACTAAGTGTGAGTAGTGAAATCTACAACCATGTGGTTGGTGGTGAGGAACAGCAGTCCAAGAAGAAGTGGAACATAAAGGTTTGGGGTAATGATGACATGGATTGTACATGACAGCCAAGATGAGTCAGATGCAAAGGGAGAGATCTTAACATATTCATACAAGTGATTGGTTGAGCTGGCAGTATTGTTCAAAGCAATGGAGATAGGGAGAGGTTTATGCAGTTGGAACTGACATAACCCAAGTTCTTCAACAAGACCAGCATCAATAAGCATGATCCTTGCCCCAGAGTCTAGCATTCCATTCAATGCAATGGGTTCATCAGTGTGTGCCCCAATGAGTGAGCACTGCCAGCAGAGGTGCTGCACGGCAAACAGTGCACTCACCTTGTCTTCAGAATCTGACCCATTGCTGAGGATGCTAAGTGGCATTACTGTGCCAATAAGAAATGAGTCAGCACTGTTTTCACTGAGATCATCAACAGTCATGGCACAGACAGCACCCACAGGTTTAGCAGTGGCAGATGGCAAATGTTTGTGACTCAGCATGAGGCTCTCTGTGAGCTCTTTGTAACTCTGGGGGTCAGGCAAGTTGTAGGGGAAGTTGCTAGCCTGATGGTCCTGATACCCTCGCTGACATTTGGTACAGCCCTGATGCCTATTGAGAGCACATGACCATTTGGTGTGAGTGGTTGTGGAGGACAAGGGTGTGAAGTTTGGTTTGGCATGGGAAGTGGCAACAGTGTTGTAGGTATGTGAGTTTGGCACAAGTGCTTGGCATTTCTGGGGATGGTGTAAGTCCTCAGTTGCCTCTAAGTAATGTTTCCTATCCTGTGAGCATTCATCAGCAAGCATGCAGAGCTTGTTTTTCCAATGTGCCAGCCTAGCCTCAGGTGTCTTTACACCCTGATCATCAATGGCAGCCTCAACAAGGTCCTTGATGTTGCAGTTCTTAGCATGGATTCAGAGGTCAGGGTCAAGGAGACTCTCAAGTTGAACTCATAAGGCATCATCATCAAAATGACAGTTGCAGCCATGCAGCACAAAGTTGATATGACAGACATTGTTCAGCCAGTTCATAAATGAGGCAGAGGATTTCAGCCATGAGGTACATATTTGGGTATGGTATTCATCCTCACAGCCTTCTGAGAGGAATTCCTTTTGAAGCAGCTTCATGAAGTTGGCAAAAGGCAGCATAGTGAGTCAGTTGCATCGAGTTGCAATCCAGTCATGAATTTGCATGTCTTTCAACCCAGGCAAGACAGCACAGACATAATCAGTAGGTTCAAGCTTCCTGTTGGTGGTGAAGAAGTCATTGCATGCCATCCCCCACAGCTGTAAGGCCATGGGAGAGATCTGGCCAGCAGTTAAGATGTGAATATGTTTGGGTTCAGTATGAAAGCACTCAGCAGGTGTTTTGACAGACATGATGACAGATGAAGGGGGAGGAGAGAATGAAAATTCCAATGATGATGAGTTTTCAGTAGTGTTTGAAAGTCCAGTCCATTGAACTGGTAAAAAAACCAAAACTGAACTGAACTGAACTGCAATTCAGTCTTTTTACAGTTGCAGTTGCCCTCATTCTGTGAGGCCATTGGTTGCAGTTGTATTGAAACAAGTATTTATTTAAAACTGATTAAAATTGTTCTGACCAGTTCTAACTGACCTTCAGTGTATTTGATGTAATTTAATTATAATCAAATGTAATAATAACTAAAATAAAATAACAATGATGTGCCCAAGAGAAAGAAAGACAAAAAGCCAGGGTTTATATACCATGAGGCTGTGCATGGACCATTCGTCATGTTTACACACCCAAATGAAAAAGTGGTGCCATGTTCACCATTCCCATGGCTGCCAAACCAACAACAATGCCATGCCATGTACATCAACATTGGAGTAGTGTGATTGGTGATCACGTGATCATGCAGTCAGTAGGTAGTCACACATGTAGTAGTCACGCTACCCTATCACTACGGCATCCACCACTCTGCTATAGGAGACACATCCAGCATCTCCAACATCAACCACCACAACCTTGATACTGCCACCACCTCTCTGCCTCCTTCCGCTACCACCACTCCATCAACTACAGTTGAAGCCCTCTTAACCCATAGCCCTGATAACCCATACTCCCTCTTACCCCATAGGTTTTTTAAGTTACCAACTTGGTATGCAGGGAATCTCAGTCAATAACCCATACCTCCGTAATACCCCATAACCCATACCCTTCATGACTCAAAACCCATACATTTTACTAGTACATTTTTGGACATTTGTAGCCTGAACCTGAATTATGGAGCATTGATCCGCCACAAACTACCAAATAAACTAATTTTTACACATTTTTCGCGAAAACCATGGCACCGAAGCCACTTGAGGTCCTCCAAAAAGGGCTGAAATTCCTCAAAAATCGAGTCAAGGCAAAGAAGGAGGCTCTTCAGGCTCAACTTGCAGAAAAGAAGTCAATTTCATCAGAAGACGAGCGATGGCTTGACCATGATGCCAATTTGGTGGATGAGCAGCAGGTCCTGGAGGCCTTGGAGAATGCCTCAGACTATGAGCAGGGCTTTGCGAGACTGGGTGGTGAACAGAAGGGTGTTGTGAGGAGGCTACGTGAGGCTGCTGGTGATCTCAGCAAGGTGGTAGGAAAGAAGCGAAAACGTGTGTCTGATACTTCCTAGTTTTACAGAGGCCGGAACTGACCAACTAAAGGCCTGGAACACACACCCAAAGAACCCAATAAGAAGGTTAGCCCAATGCCAGTTTTCACCAAGAAGGAGAATGCGACGCTGGCCCAGCGCATTGAAATCTTGGATTGGTACCATGCCAATGGTGAAAACCAGTCCAAAACTGCGAAACACTTTGATGCCATATATCCAAACCTCAGAATCAAGCAGCCCCTCGTCTCAGTATGGGTCAAGGAGGAAGAAAAGTGGCGAGAAGAATGGACTTGTAGTGGGGCACAGACAGCAAAACGCGCTCGACAAACTCAGCATCTGGAGGTTACAGAGATGATGGACTTATGGGTGTCGAAGGCGATGTCGGACAACATTCTTCTCACTGGCGAGGTTTTACGTCAAAAATGGACAAGATTTGCGGACCTGGTGGGAGTTCCAAAGGATGAACGCCTCAATTTGAGTGATGGTTGGTGGGCTCGGTTCAAGACTAGGAATGGCCTGAAAGAATTCAAACGTCATGGCGAGGCTGCATCGGTGACCGTGGAAACAGCTGAAAGGGAGCGACAAGGTATCCGAGAGCTTGTTGAGAGGGATGGCATTGAGCTGCGGGACCTTTTCAACACAGATGAAACAGGGTTCTTCTATGGGCAAGCACCGTTTTTTCTCCTTGGTTCAGTCATGCTGATTTGACGGACAGGTTGCCTCCTGATCGGGGCCTTGCTGATAAGAAGTCTTCTGGGGTCAAAGGGAAAAAGGTTCGGTTGACATACCTTCTCACATCGAATGCAGATGGATCAGAGAAACTGCCACCCCTTATCATTGGGAAGGCAAAAAAGCCACGAGCGTTCCAAAACAAAACAGGCGCACAGCTTGGTTTCCATTACTGGAACAATGCGAAAGCCTGGATGACAGGTGAACTTTATCAAGAATGGCTGGAACAGTGGGACTGTGAATTGGGAGCGAGAAAACGCAAGATCATTCTTTTACAAGATAATTTCTCAGGACATATCATTCCAGACAGTCTTCAAAACATCTGCGTTGTGAATTTCGAACCAAACCTCACAGCCCATGTCCAACCTATGGACCAGGGCATAATCAGGTGCTTCAAGGCCCATTACCGTGCAAAATACGTTCAACAGGCGATCGACCACTACAATGCAGGTGTTACCCCTTCCAAAATCTACGACATCAATCAACTTCAAGCCATGCGGCTCGCTGATCTTGCTTGGCATGAGGTGGACACCACGACTATCAGACACTGCTGGCGTAAGGCAGGTATCTTGCCTACCATGGATTCTTCTGCACCAGCCCAACCCACAATTCCGATCTCGTCACTGCTTCACACCCCTTCCCACGATCAGGATCCCATTGCAACTGTCGAGAATGAGCTCAGATGTGCTCTTGATGACTTGGAAGTGACTGGTGTACTTCAAAGCAAGAATATGATGGACATCGAGGCCCTGCTTAACCCACCTGAAGAATCCCGGACAATGGAAGCAACAATGGATGAAGAAATTTGTCGGGCTGTGCTGGCTGCATGGAATGCACAGGAAGAGGGGCCCATCAATGACAATGTAGAGGATGACGCGCCATCTGAACCCTGTCCAGCGTATTGCGAGGTGTTCCAGGCAGCATCCGTCATCAACAAGTATGTTGAACGTGTTGATGATCTGATCGCACACAAGCTCGAGGAAATTTTGGCCTCGTTTGGACGTCAGATGCGGTTGGAAAGGTCTCGGGCATTGGCTACCAGCCATATTACTGATTACTTTCATCATATATAATGAATACTATCTTGGAAAGACATCAAATACTCCAAAGATCGCGTATTATTTTTTTCTGAATTTTAATTGTTTTTTCTTGTCTATTTTTAGTAACATCCTGAAAGCCCATACTCTCTCATAACCCATAGCTCGGAGCCGTGACCGAGGGGTATGGGTTAAGAGGGCTTCGACTGTACTCCTATGTCCCCACACTGGATAATGCCACCACCAAGCCACATCAAACGATGGGCACAAACAACGACAGATGTTGTTTGCAGCCCAGGTAATGTTTTTTTTAATGTTCATTTGTTAACTAACTAATCTTTTCTAGGTTCTAACCATGTTGTAACATCGAGACAGCACCCATGCCACTGCTGTGAGCCCCTGATTGCAGGGTGATGATGGGTCCCATTCTGGATGATGACCACAGCTGTAGAAATGACACACCACCTCACATCACTGCCATGAGCAACTGCTCATGGGGTGGATGGGGGTGGTGATGACAGATGAATGACCAACAATGGGGATGGCCAACAGCCGATGACAGATTACAAGGACAACACCACCCCAATGCTGCAAGACGACAAGGATAATGTGACAACAACAACAGATGATGACAGGACAGGACAGGACAGGACAGGACAGGACAGGACAACAAAAATGATGATGGGATAATGAGAACAATGGACAACAACTACATGATGAGGCAATGAGGGGCAGCGACAGTGGCAGGTGGCACCAGCAGCAAGGGAGGTGGGCATCAGTGGCAGAGGGTCCATGAGGTGAGATTACAATGATGACAATGGCCCCCTCACCCTCACCCCCACCTCCCACTCAAATGCCCTCATCTGATGTAAGGGAGCCTTATTTTATTGTATTTTAATATCATTAGAATAGTATCACTAGATATAATGTATGTGATATCAGTTCTGACCAACCTATGGTCAGTTGATGACCAGTTTTGCCAAAACTAGTTGGAACTGATAGTTGGACTGAACTGGACTGCACACAACTGGTTTTGTGCAGTCTGGTTCAGTTTTATTTAGATTGTGATTAGAATAGAACTGGTTTTGGTTCTGGTTTTGATCCGAAAAACTGGACCGAGCTGGACCTTTAAACACTAGTTTTCAGAGTCAGAGTCAGCCAGCAACAGGAGGCAGTGTGAAGTGGTTCTGGGGGTGGATATATGCACTTTGTTTTGGTTATGAGCAATGTTGGTAGTGGTTGTTAGTCCACTCAGCTGTAAATCTGTTGCTTCAATACTCAGTGTGAGGGATGGTAGTGAAGGCAGTTGTGAGGTGGAAACAACAGTTCCCTCATCTGCAGCAGGGATCAGTCTGCATTTTTGTGTAGAACACAGCATGGCTAACTAACAGTGAACAGTGATGGTGAATGAGAACATGTGTCTTAACTGCTCAGATGATGGAGTAGTGAGTAATTGGTGGTGGTCAAACCATGGCAAGCATAGTTCAAAAAGAAGTGTAAGCTCATGCTGTCCACAAGCTTCACTGACCAGAGATGCATGGCATAAGAGCAAGAGAGAGAATGAGAGAAAGAGCAAGGGAAACAGGAAAAGAACAGGCTCAAGTGGTGAATTGCAGCTAATAAACCTCTAAGGTATCTGTGTGATGGTAAGTAAGTAAGTCCATAAGGATGGGAGTCAAGGATCTGTCCAAGACTCATGACAAACAACAATAAATATGTGTCATCCTCACACCAATAAAACTAACCCCATGCCAATGTGAGAGGGTGAGCTCTTTACTCTCCCCCACCTATTCTGATGATTCTGAACTGTCCGATTGGAATGCCAGGGTTCCAAGCAGAATTTACTAGGAATTTCTTTGGCAGGAGTTACTGCCAAAGTTGCACTCCTAGTCCTAACTTTGTCTGATTGGAGTCTGAGTGAAGTCCTAGTGGATTGCCTAACAAGGTGCTCAGACTTGGAATTTCTTGGTAGGAGTCCATTTGGATTCCTAACAGCAATCACTAAGAATGCTAGGAATAGTCCAAGCTTGTCCGAGTCCCAGTTAGTCCTTACTTACTTATAAGTATAAAAGTAATGTTTTGGACAAGAGTCAAACCCTCAACCATTTGATCAACAATTACATAATTAAAGACACAACTAACCATTACACCACAAGGGCATAATTGGTGTGGTAATTCAACACCCTACATAGGGTTCATGGTGGCTGTGTATCACAAAGCACAACACCATCATCAATGCTGCCACATCATCACATCAACCACCACCACCACCACCACACTTGAGGATGATGGCCCCTCAGTTCCCCCTCTGCTGCCACAGGTCCCATGACTGCCACCATGGCAGCACATGGCAAACAGGAGCCGCAGCATGAACTAAACAGGCCCAAACAACAACAACGTCATTTGGGCTGTAGGTAAGTTTTTTTTCCATTGTTTTTTTTTTCTGATTTATTTGAACTAATTACATTTTTTATCTATGTAGGATTGATCTGTGGTATAACAACACCATGATGATGGCTGCCACAGCCACCAACCACACCAGCTCCCTGAACCACTGCCACAAGCCACTGCTCGTGGGGTGGGACCAGGGAGCAATGGGACAGGAACAAACAGTGATGGTGCGGTGATGAAGCAACCCAGCTAGTGATGGGGCAACTACAATGATGCAAACAGGATGGGTGGGACAATGGGGGGGAGGTGGCGATGAGGAGGGTGGAGATGATGATGAGGAAGGGGTGGCAATGACAATGGCAACAATGAACGATGACAAAAGAATGCAACAATGGTGGGGAAAGGGGGAACAACAAGGACCACCAAAAAAAATGGCACAGGAGATGTTGTCTATGGCTCCTGGGCCACAGGTAAGTTTTTCTTTTTTTCTATTCTCTTTTCTTTTTCTTTTTACTAACAAAGTTTTTTAGGTACAAACTTGAACTATTGAGAATGACCAGACAACAACCCAGCACCTGCCTGGAAGAGGATGAGGAGGGTGGCAAATGGGGCAGCCACGACACACAACCAAAAAAAGGCCCAGGAGATGTCATCAACATCTCCTGGGCCATAGGTAAGTTGTTTTTCTTGTTTCTTTTTTAATTTCTACTAACAAAAATAATATTGGTGACAACGGCTCATGCCCCCTGACCCGCCCCCACCACTGCCATGAGCCCCTGCTCATGGGGTGGCTGTGTGGTGGCACACACCCATGAGCTGGACCAGGGGATGACCATGACCAGGAGCACCCTGAACACCTGCTGTGAGCAACTGCTTGTGGGGTGGTACTGGGGGGCAACCCGAGAGACAACAGGGATGGGACAAGCAATGAAGACATGTGGGGCAGCAAGACCCCCCCACCATAACAGCACCTGGGCAGGTGGCCATGAGGAGGGGAGACAATGAGGAAGGGGTAGCAAGGGGGGGCAGTGACAACAAATGACAAACAACAAAGGTAAGACAATGACAGGATGGGGGGGGGGGGACAACAAGGAAAACCCAAACAAAAACAAGGCCCAAGAGACAACAACATCTCTTGGGCCAGATGTATTAATTTATTTTCTCATGTTATTTTTTTGTTGCTAACAAACTTGTTAGGTACTAATTAAAAGTATTGATGACAACAAAGGTGACCCACCATGCACCCCTCCCACTGCTGCAAGCCCCTGATCACAGGGTGGAGAGTGAGGGTGATGAAATGAGGGGAAGGGACATGACAGGAGGGGGATGAAAATGAACAGCAGCAAGAAGACCACAGTGCAAGGGGAAGTGGACTTCATTAATATTGGTAAGTAATCCTTGTATTCCCCATGAAATTCCCGTTGATTGACTATGAACACTCATTCAAGCTTCAAGTTCATTTCTCAACCTCGAGTCTTGACTTCCATCATTTGGCATGCATGTTGACGATGTATTTTCTTCTTATCTTACTGCCCTTTCTGTCTTCTCATCTAACATTTCCCACACACAGCACCAGATCCTTCAAATGACCCTTACCCTCATTCTGTTATTCGTCTTTGTGAGCTCTCCTGGTGCCAATGCTTTCAGGTGCCTCAAATCACTATTTTCTTTCCTGGATCTTAGTCTGACCAATCTTGAAAATGGATCATAGTTCTGATGCTTCCCTGAATGTCTTTGTTAAAAAATAAAGCTGCCATCTCTCTTTTATTCTCTTTTACTATGGCCTTATGGCTCCATCTCCTAAGCGTCTATGTGCATGTGGTTGTACTCTTTATGTAACCTGGAAGGTTGAACTTGGACATCTGAATGGACAGAGATCAACACTGCTGGTGGCCAATGTTCTTTCACAAAATCATTCATTCTTGTGTAGTCATAAGCAAGCCTCCAAAGCACTTTTGTCAAGAAGAGCTTCCCGGCCAGACAGACCTTCATCCGAAAATCCCTCAGGTGACACTGGAGAGGCATTTTTCGAATACAATGACTTTCCTATGAGTGATGCAGGGCCATCTGGGGTCCACTGTGATTCTCCATCCATGGCATCACCTTGTACCATCAATCTTGATGAGTCCTTGTCAGCATGGCATTCCTCAACACCTGTAACACAAGACCTACCCTGTTCTTCTCCAATGCCCTTACCAGATGATGCAGATGGCCATGATCAGTACAACTTGTTGGCGGCATGCCAATCCTGCCAAATCACAGAGCACGTTGAGCAGATCAGTCGAGTATGCTGGGGAACCAACCATGTCCAATTTATTGAATGGGAGGAAAGGGAGGAAGATGAGGAGGAAGTGGGCATCATGGGGGGAACTTGAACATGGAAGATGAAGAGGATGGAACAGGGCGTGATCATGATGAGCCCAAGGATGAAGAAGATATGCAATTTGCTGAACCAGGCCAGGAGGGAATCTCAGTTTGGGACCTTCTTTGTGAGGGTTTTAAGAAGGAAGTTGCAGAAATAGGTTGGCAACTTTTGAACCCATTCTAAATGGCTTTCTGATGTTTCTTTCAGAAGGCAAACTTCTCCATGAAAGCAACTTAACCCTTCTCTGTGTGTACACCCTTAAAGTTGAAGATGGTATTACAAACACAACTTTCAACAAATTTCGCTTTGCTTTCCAAGCCCCACTCAACTCAATCAAGTCTACAGAGAAATGGGTGCAGTTTCTCTCAGGTTTCCAGCCCATTTGCTACAGTTATTGCCCTTCCTCATGTGTCTGTTATATGTACTGGCCCATACAAGACTTGGAGCAGTGCCCAAAATGTAAGGCTGATCGCTACAAAGCTGATGGGATAACCCTGCATTCATACTTCGAATATCTTCCCCTCATCCCATGTCTTTGGGCAATGGTAGCGAATTCTACCTATGCCAGAAAAATGCAATACCAGTCAAATCATGTGCATGATCCAACCAAGTCAACCAATATCCTCAATCGCACACATTACACCTCACTACTGGGGAAGTGCATCACCATTGGCAATGAGAACTCCCCATGTGGTTCTGTTCTGATGCTCGAGATATTGCACTCGGCTTGTCAACCAACCGTTTTTGCCCTTTTAAGCATTGGAACAAGGCTGTTTGGCCACTCATTCTGTTCAATTACAATCTCCCTCCTGAAGAAATGTTTCACAAGAAAAATATCATTTCTCTTAGATCAATTCCCAAGAAACCCCTTGACTTGGATTCTTTTTTGTGGCCAGTTGTCCAGGAACTTCTCCAGCTTGAAATTGGGGTAGCATTTGATCCACTCTTGCAGTTGATTTTCATTCTCCATGCATATTTAATCGTTGTTTTTGGTGATATTACAGCAGTCTCATTGATTATGCGTATGAAGGGACATAATGTGATTGTTCCATGTCGAATGTGTGAAATTCGAGGGATCTGCAAACCTGGCACAAAAACATATTATGTGCCCTTAGATCATTCTTTCTTTCCAGGCTCTCAGGATTCATACAACCCATCTGCTCTTCCACTCCAGAATCATGCATCATTCCTCAAACAAGCAGAGATAGTTCAATCTGCTTCAACTAGCAAAGATTTTGATAAATTTTCCACTATGTTTGGCATCAAAGGTATGCCATTGCTCAGTGCATTAAACTCCCTCTCGTTTCTGACTTCATTCCCCTACGAGTTCATGCATCTCATCTGGGCAGACCTAATCCCTAATCTGGTTCTCATTTGGACTGGGAAATTCAAGGACTTTGATCACAATGGGCAGGACTATGTGATTATGAAAACTGTCTGGGAAGCAACCAGAGAGGCAACCTTTCGGGCTGGGGAAATGATTCCTGCCACATTCAGGTCCCAGGTCCCCAATGTTGCATTAGAGAAGGTGCATATGATTGCTGAAACCTATTCAATTTGGAAATTATACCTTGCACCCATGCTTCTTAAAGGCCGCTTCCTGAATGAACACTATTACAACCATTTTGTGAAACTTGTTCAACTGCTTACATGTTGCATTGACCTTGAAATTATGCATGAACAAATTGACAACCTTGACCAGAATTTTCAGAAGTGGGTCCAAGACTACATATGAGTGGTACATGCTTCCACCTCTCACTTCAATGGAATTTTGTTTAATGGCTTGCCAGGCTCTACTGTCAAGATGATCCAGATTATGTTTCGTGCTGCCCACTCACTGTTCATTCCTTGCTGCATATTGCTCCAACCATCAGAGCTATGGGCCCAGTCTGGGTCTATTGGGCATTCCCAATGGAACACTATTGTGGCAACGTCCTTCACAACATCAGGAGTCAATGGTTCCCCTACTCAAGCATCAACAGATATGTTATGTCGCATGCACAGTTAACCCATGTCACCCCCCTATATGATTTGGATGAAAAACTATGCCTTCAACTGCCTACATCTCATGACCAGAATTTGACACTGCCTTTATGTATGTCCTCCATCCCTCAACAAATCCATTAATTTACATTAGTTTCAGATCCACTATATGTTCTTACTCCTCCAATGCAATCTGGTGAATCTATCAGCTGCTCTTTATGGATAAAACTTACTGCATCGCTTGCAACTCACTTTGATGTAACTGCCCAAACAATTCATCAGCTCATCCCAAAGGATTCCCAATTTATTCAGTATGGCCAGGTATACCAGCTTGAAGGTGGGGATGTTATGCATGCTCATGAGCTTAACCCACCCCAATCTGATAGCTGTGACATGTCATTTGTCTGGGTATGTATTGTTGTATCTGATACAGTACACATTGACATATTTCTATTTTAGTATCAGCTTTTGGTTGATAAATTTGCTCATCAATGATGCTGCACATCTGAGTTTGAACTGCACGACTTCTATGGCCAACTACTTTGCCTTCTTATCATCAGCATTCCTGAGTCGCAAAATGACCAAGTCCAGCCCCAAATGCTCGTCTATGTGCTTATCAAGTCAGTTAAATTAATTGACCCCACTGTGGATGGGATCAACTACATATTATGAAGACTTTGGCTCCATGGAATTTGTCAACCTTGACCAGGTGAAATGTGTCATTGGACAGATCATGGATCGTGGGAGGTGGGCCATTGTTGATTGTAGTGCATCTGCATGGCCACTATGAATCTATGATGTTACAAAATGACTTCACATTGTATTTGTATAGCTGTCTTAAATAAAGTTTCTTAGTCATTTCTCAAGGCATTGAGCCCAAATTCAGCCCAACATTTGATGCTGAAATTCACTGAAGCCTTGTTAGAAATTCACATTGTTGACCTAGCCCAAACTGTTTGAAATTCCTATTTGTCGAAGCAAAAAATCATCCCATATGTATATTTCAGCCACTCATGGTATGTTATTCCACCACACCAACTTGGCATAAAAAGTAGAAATACATTGTATATAAAATTCATACCTTAAGTGTTTGGAACATCATGGCTGAGAATTCATCAATTCATCCCAAATTCATCCGCCCTGTAATGAGAGCGGTTTATTTAAACCTTATCACATGACCAACACATCACATGATATCACGAGACTGCGCAGTAACGACGTCACTAACAGAAGTAGTAACGCATGGCTTTGGCATGACATCATTATTA
>QLOK01011164.1:0-21711 GCA_003313805.1 Tricholoma flavovirens
AATCAGCAAGGTTGGATTTCAAAGATTTCAAAAATACTCATATCCAGCTCGTGACTCTGGTCAACCTTGCTATCCTCCCTCCACTTGATTCCTCTCCCTTCCTATACAACTACCAATGCTCAAATGGCTTTGAACAATGAGGAATGCATGCTGAAGATGGAAGTGAACATCACAGCCTTACTACAAACCATGGCCTTCAAATGAAATCCAGAAGGAGTTGTACAATGCAGCCCTCCTCTGCAATGAAAATTGCATTGAAAATGAAGCATTTCAAACTTCTTTGAGGATGATCCCACATCTCAAACAATCTTTGCAGCCTGGGGGCATATTTCATTGACCAGTGCTCCCAATGTCACAGTATATCACACCAATATTGAAGCCCAACCCCCCTTCATGATATACACCTGTGACCTCAAGTGTATCCACCCCTGCAAGATTGAAGGATATTTTGACACTTGTCTGTTTCCAATGTGGGCAACCCAGACATGCACAACCAGAATGCCTGCAATGCTTTGATGTTCAATACATGGAAAATGGGGAATGACAAGACTTCACACAAGAAGAGTTCATGGCATTAGATGTGCGTGAAACCATGGAGAAGCTCAAGGAAAGTATCATAGAAGTACCTGAGGATTTTCAACCAGATGACAAGTGAGCAGTATGCCACCATTGTCCTTGAAGAATCATTTTGCCATATTATCCATAGATGAACTATTCGAATTCAATGCTATTTCATCAATCCATTCTACTCCAAAAGATTCAAAATTCATACTAAACTCCACCTCCCCTCTTTCATGATTTCACAAACATCCTAAATGGGAGAAGTGACTCCCTGACTGCTATGTTGTAGCCTCAACACCAATTCAAACTTGTTCAAACTTGATGTATCAATACAAATGACAGATACTGGTGTGATGCACATGATGAAGGCCTTGCTTGATAGCAGTGCAACAGGCCTCTTCATCCACTCTGATTTCGTGTCATGAAATTGCCTCACAATGAAATCCCTTAGTCAACCCAGCCTGATATACAACATTGATGGCTCACTGAACAAGGCTGGGGAAATTTCAGAGGTTGTCAAGGTTGCTCTATGATTTCATGACCACTCCAAACGAGTGAACTTTGCTGTAACCCATATCAGCAGGCAGGACATCATCCTTGGCCTGATCTGGCTTCATGAACNNGAGCCAGTCCAATGCCAGAACCTGACCTCAATATGAAAGGGGTTCCAGACCTCAGGAAGGAGGTACACAATGACAATGACAATGATGATGAGCCTTGCTCAAATGAGGAGTCTCCCAAAGAAGGTGATCACATTTTTGTCATGACTATCCCCTGCAAAGCCAAATTTGTTTCAAGCTACTTTGAAATTGATTGAGACCTTGAACTTTATCAAGACCTCAAACTTTGCTTAAACTTACTCAAACTTACCTCAAACTACCTCAAACCTTGCTCAAACTTCCCCCTGTGAAGCTGAACTTGTTTGAGCTACCTCAAACATTTCACAAAGACTTGCCAAAGCTTTCAACAAAAACTTGCAACTGAAATTGTTTCAAGAATCTGTCCCAATGCATTTCCATGACTTCAAGGATTTGTTTGCAAAGTCATCGTTTGATTGATTACCCAATCGAAATGTATGGGACCATGTGATTGAACTGGTCCCAGGTGCGAAGGCTTCAAGCTGCAAGGTCTATCCCCCTGCACCTAAACAATCCCAAATGGACAAGTTCATTCAGGAAAATCTCGTGACAGGTCAAATTCACCTCTTGAAATCACCAATGGCATCATCAGTCTTCTTCATTAAGAAGAAGGATGGCTCTCTCAGGCTAGTACAGAATTATTGAGCTCTGAACATGCTCACAATCAAAATCAATATCCACTACCCTTGATTTCAAAACTGGTAAATCAACTTCAAGGTGTGAAGTACTTCATGAAGCTTGATGTTAAATGGGGGTATAATAATGTTCACATGAAAAGGGGTGATGAGTGGAAGGCCACATTTTGAACCAATCAAGGACTGTTTGAACCACAGGTGATGTTTTTTGGATTAACAAACTCCCCTTCTATGTTCCAGATGATGATGAACAATATCTTCCAGGATCTGATCATGGAAGGCATCATCTGTGTCTACCTTGATGACATCCTTATATTCATGAAATCGATCAAGGAACATTGATGCATCACTTGACTCGTCCTCAAATGACTTCATGAATACAAACTGTTCCTTTGACACAACAAATGTGAGTTCAAACAAACAACAATTGAATACCTCAGACTCATCATCTCTGAGGGCAAAATCCACATGGATCCAGTCAAGGTAGCAGGAGTCACTGATTGGCCTACCCCAACCTCAAAAAAAGGAGGTACAGTCCTTTCTCAGGTTCGTGAACTTCTATTGAAGGTTTATCAAAGATTTTTTTCACCATGCAAAGCCACTTTTCAAGCTCACAAAAAAAGATCACAAATTGGAATGGGGGATTTCAGAGCAGTTCACATTTGACAAGATTAAGAATGGGGTCACATCCTCCCCCATCCTATGTTTTGCTGATGATTTGAAAGTGTTTCACATTGAAGCTGACAGTTCTGACTATGCTACAGGATTGGTACTGTCCCAACAATCTTTGGACAATCTCAAATGGCACCCTATTGCATTCTATTCAAAATCACTCAATGCAGTCAAACAAAACTACAAGATTCATGACAAAGAAATGCTAGCAGTAATGAGGTCGCTGGAGGAATGGAGACACTTCCTCAAAGGTGTGAAGAACAAGGTCGAGATCTGGACCCATCACAAAAACCTTGAATACTTCATGACTACAACACAACTCAATCGCAGACAAGCATGCTTGTCCCTCTATCTCTCAAGGTTCAATTTCATGATGCATCATCACCCAGGTAAGAGTATTGGTAAATGTGATGCACTTTCACAATGTGCAGACCATATGAATGGCCTCAACAATAATCATGATACCACCCTACTTCAACTGGAATTCTTCACAATTCACACCCTCAAAGGGATGATGATCGAAGGGGACAAATGAAATATCCTTTGTGAAGTTCAAAAAGGGGTTCAAGATGGAAGAGCAAGGATGCAGTGGTGATCATGATGAAGGAGTTGGACAGGTCGAAGGGCAAGATGCTGTGAAGTTCACAGTGGATGGAGGAGGAGGGACTGTGGAGGTTTTGAGATCACATCTATGTTCTGATGGTACCAGACTTACAATGCAGAATAACTGAACAGCATCACAACTCGAAGATCAGCAGGCACACAGGGCAGTGGAAGACTCTCACACTCATATTGAGAAGCTATTGGAGGCCAAACATGTCATGACATGTAGGGCAGTATTGCAAGGCCTGCAATATGTGTCTTTGAACGAAGGCGCAGAAGCACAGACCTTTTGGAGAACTGCACCCCCTCCCCATTCCTGAAAATTGATGGGACGTCGTAAGTGTCAATTTTATCATGGAACTCCCAGATGCCCATAGGTTCAATGCTGTGATGGTCATCATAGACTTGGTGAGTAAACAAAGTCACTTCATACCCACTCACACCACAGTTTTGGCATTAGGTTCAGCTCACCTCTACCTTGCACATTATGGAAATTGCATGGCCTTCTGAGATCAATGCTCTCTGATCAAGGACCACAGTTTGTAGTGCAGTTCATGCACAAACTCTATCATCTGCTGGGAATCACAATATTGGCATCTATGCCATATCACCCACAGTCCAATGGTCAGACAGAACAGGTCAATCAAGAGCTCAAACAATACATTTGAATTTTCATGAATGAGCAACAGAATGATTGGGACATGTTATTACCCCTTGGTAAATTTGCGTACAATAACCACATCCACTCATTGATGCAGTATTCCCCGTTCTTTGCTGATACCAGTCAAAACCCTCATATGGGTTTCAAACCAAACCAATGACCTTCAAAGCTCAAAGCTGTGAACAAGTTCATGGATCATATGAAGTCTACACTCGACAAGGCTTGGGCAGCACTGGCAAAGTTGAAGGATGATATGGCAAGGTACTACAATCAAAGGTGACTTCCTGCACCAAAGTTCATGATCAGTGATAAGGTATGTATTCCTCGATGCTACTGATATTAGCATGACAAGACCTACAAAGAAATTCACACATCGATACCTCAGCCCTTTCGACATTGTTCAGCCAGTGGGATTGCATGCCTATCGACTCAAACTGCCACCCTTGATGTCGCAGATACATCCTGTATTTCACATCATCAAACTCATGCCTGCCCCACAAGATAATTGTCACGTGAAAAAGGATATAAATGGACAAGAAATTTCACGCATCGCATTCGAAGTCAACAATTCGTTGAACGACATGATCGATTACTAGACAGGATCTATTTTTGGAAATTAATCGCATCAATGCAATGATGGGCATGGTATGGGACGTGTTCACTGGCATATTGCGAGTATGGCTATGGAGGAATTGGAGAATACCCCATGTAAGCAGCTTGGTGCTCTGCTGGTAGTTGATGCTAGGTGCACCTACAGCATTTGGGTGACTCATTATCATCATCATCATCATCAATATTTGGAATCACTTTATCCCTGTGAGCTAGGTGCTCTGTTGGAGGTTGTTGCTGGGTGCACCCTGCTGACATTGGGAGGTGAAAATATTTTGGAGAAACTTTATCATATTAATTTTGGATTGTCCAACCAAGGGGGAGTGTTGGAATTGGTCGGACAATTATGTTGTATTACTCATCATTTCTATATTTAGCATTGCCTCGAGATAACCAGAATACAGTAGAACATACCAGTAGTATAGTACAGTAGTATATAAGTTGAGTAGAATATCTCACTAATAATTACCTCTTTCACTTGCGCAGAGATGTGCTGCTAATACCAACATGAACTGAATGACTGATTTTGAGTTTCACAATGCAACATGCTCAGAAATGTGTTGACATGAAATAGCACTCAATAATCTACATTTTACATGAAACTACCTATCTCAGGCATTTTTTTACCACTATTAGCACAACTTTTATTACCCATATTGGTGTTGTGTTGCTTTTACAATGCAATTTTATCCTACTTCACCCGTTTTGGAACGGCACGTGACGTTGGCAGGTTGTGGTCCGAGTCTACCTTAGCTACAGAAGTTGTATGTCAATTTTGAATGGGGCTACGATAGATTCAGTCTATTTCTGCTTGGTGCAACTTAACTCTTAATTTTTGAACCATCATGACTAACAGTATAATTTTTCTCAACATAAAAGATCAAGAAATTCAGGATTTTTTACAAGAAAAATGTTTGCACATGTTAGGCAGTTGTCTATACACTCACGTCTAGATCGTAACCACCCCCCCGTATTGCCCATGTACCTGGGGATCGGTCACCGCCCAACCCGCGTCATGTGGTCGATTTTTCACTCTAAGCCCATCAGTTGGATACTAGAATTTGACACATGGCCACGGCTTGGCGCTGTCCCCCGGGCACTGTGGCTTGTGAGTTCGGGTTGTATTGTCTGGGTTCAAAATTAGATTGGGCCTAGGCATAGCGTCATTGAATTCCTTTAGCTCGGTACTAGTATGTACGTGGCCGCTGTCCGACTAGTGTCCGACTTTCTTCGTTCACGTTTCTCCATCATCATCTCTCGGAGGCTATCCCTACCATGCAGAGCGATTTTACTAGCCAACCCGAATACGAGTGGTACGGAAAGTTGATGTTTCGGAGAATCCAAAGACTCATTCTGGGCTGAATACTTCAAGACGGAGAAAGACTACTGGCTCCAGTGGCAGTAAGTAGACACTAATAGTGGTCTGATCGGGTCACGGACGTGGATATAGCTTAAGCTAGTTTGACGGATGTAGTTGTAAGTATGACGAATAAGATCCGAGGAGACACTCATTGAATTTGGACGAACCCAAGCGTGAAATCTATGCTCCGAGTGGGCGCAACTTGCAAGGCAAGCGTACCAGGTTAGCTTGAACGAATCCGAATTCTCAGAGTGCTGTTCGCCGAAATAGCCGTGTTGTGTAACTGATGATGGGCCTTGCTTCACATTGAGTCTCAGGGAAGATGCGTTAAGCCGCACTGGAATATTCACATCACTTACCATCTCGACGCGTACGGGTGTTGCACTGCCGAAAGATTTTTGAGATTAAGTATACATTCAGGGATGATTTTACTGCATTCAGTTGGGCGTTTCTGGTGCATGTTTCGGAGGCCCTATCTCCGTGTGTAGCATATCGCCGGATTAGGGCATCCGTTGTATGCAGACTCGAGACATCTGCAGTTGCGGGGAAATAAGATAAAAATAGTATCTACGGAAAGGTGATCGGGGGCCCTGGGAGATCAGAGAGGCGTGGGCAACGTTTTGGTGCCATTGGACTCGGATTTCTTTCTGGCTCTGCTCATCGTCTGCGCCGTTGTTCACATCCTTGTCGCCGTTGTCGTCGCCGTTCAACACCTCCATATTACCCTAACCACTGGATAATGCGAAGTAGTCCCTTGCTTCGCCATAAATCGTAATCAACCAACATCCCCGTCAACACATACTCTAGAAACCCCCCCTCCCCCCCCCTTTTCCCTTCCTTCTTCATCACCTTCATGTCTTCACGCGCGTCTCAGAACAACCCTTGGCCAGTCCCTACGCCTCTGCCCATCGCACAGAATCCGCCTAAACGATCGTTGAAGCGGAGAAGGATACCCGATGGTCCGTCTCCGACCACATCAACGGCAGTAAAGAGGCAGGTGGTTGCAGACCAACCAGTAATCGGTATGTAGGATTACCTTCCACCCATTTCGCCATCCGTTGAGTTTTCCCAATAGATCAGGCGATGAGCGCGTGTCAGATACTTTCCGGTAACGATGTGATATCTTGCTATCCTACGAGTAATACCCAAATATCTCAGCATGAATGGACGTCCTTTATCTGTGCGTTTGCTCTCTCTCCTCCTGCTAGTCTCTTTTCTTGAACTCTCTTGCCCTTAAGGGAACTCTCGGCGGCCAGAAATCACACAATTCAACGAGGTTGATGTATACCTCTTCCATGGAGACTCACAGAAACCTATTTTACATTTCCCCCGTCTACCAAATCCTACCGACCAAGCGGGCCGTCTTAACACCCAAGTCAATGACTCGTGGTGGGGTGCAAATGGTAGCCAATGGGATGGGAAAAACATTAGTTATCCCTTCTATTGGGTGCTTATAAGTAGTCAGACAACCCTTGATGGCAACGCAATTGCTCAACCTACTTTTTCCGCCGTCCGTTAGTATCATTCTCTTCCTTTCTCATCCCCCATATTGAGCTAGAGCACATTACAGAAACAACGTTCGCTGACTCGGTCGTCGCCGCCTCCTCCTCCTCTGCCGCCTCTGCATCTTCCGCCTCTGCAGCATCAGCATCCTCAGCTTCTGCAGCCTCCCTGACGTCCGCACACTCCAATTCCACTACTTCCTCTGCCCCAGGCGGTCATGTACAATCTGCCTCTTCAAACTCAGCGTTCCCGCACTGGGCCATAGCCGTAATTGTCGTCCTCGGCTTCCTCGCAATCGCTGCGTCCTGTCTACTCGTGTTCTTCGTCATGCGACGGATACGCCGACGCGAGCGAAGCACAAACCGAAGTTCGATGGGCTCCGCCTCTCCCATGATGGGCAACGTAGGAGGACCTTCCCCCGGCTCACCACTCCTAGCTGGCGCAATTATCAATCGGCAGCCGAGTTCTGTGGCGGGGGTTGGTGCGGCGCAAAGTGCCCAGGACCACGACGGAGCCTCAACGATCTCCCGGTCTGGGAGTGCGGCCAACCCCGAAGCCCCGTTTAGTGGCGCGGATGCTGCGATCATGGCGGATGCGTTTAGGAAGATGTTGAGGAAGCCGGACTTTGCGGACCAAACGGTGGAAGAAGGGGATAGCCCTGATACGCTAGAGCCATCGACGGAGGATATGATTGGGCGTGAGCTGGCGGAGGAGGGGAGGGATATTAGGAGTGTGAGTTCGGAGAGAGGTGTTAGAGTCGAGACGCTTAGCGATGGAGGAGACACAGGACAGGACCGCCATAGGAGTATGGATTGATGGACTGATGGAGCCGCCCGTCTTTTCTTGCTTTTTCAGTATGCCCTTGCTTCCACGGTCCGGTCGACCTGCTGATTGCTCCTCGTGTCACTGTTGCGTATCCTCCTTAAAGGGTTTGTGCCCTGATTTTCGTGGTTGTCGTCGACCCCCTTCCTCCTCCATACTCTACCTCATCCTGACAATCTTCTTGGACTGTGCTTTATTCTTGATCCCTCCACAACCTCTGTTTTTATATCTCCATCCTTGTAGCGGATCCTCATCAAGCGGACCAAATTCCAGCACCACCTTATATATACTTATACCTTTTTGTTCATATGCATCCAAGTTATGCAATTCCACTCGTTTGTCCTTAGCTTCCTTTCAAGTAATTCACAATTTCATACTTACACCATTTCACTTCTTCGTCCAGATAGCTACACAAAGTTTATAGCGGTCCCCTTTCCATCCGTCCATCCCCTTGATCATATATTCTCCGCCATTTGTGTTGCCGTTCGACGTCGCCTTTATTACCACTTTCCACAGGTGCTTTACTTTACCTCCTTTGGGCTGTCGCCAACTCGGGTCTCAGTGCGCAAACTCGATTCACGCTCTTTCTTGGATGTTCTTCAATCTCCCCCTTTCACTAGATGTTTATATTTATTCTTCCTACAATTTGGCCATTGGGATCGGGGACATTCCGTGGCAATACCCTTTGCTTACTTACGGTACACTTACGACAGTATTACGGCTATAACACAAGTATGGCTTCTTATTGCATATATGCTTCTGGGATGTACCGGAATAGAGGACCTTGTTTTATCACGACCTTGCTAGTGTACTTTTCTGAAAAGCATGTCTTCGCCCTTTGAAGATAAATTTAAATGTTTATTCTATCTGCACGTGGCTATCTCGGAAACGTCACGGAAGCGTATAAAAACGTGACAACATGGCTATGTTTAGTAATTGCCCATCGGGAGGCGCATAGTACTGCGGAAGTGAAGCTGGCTGTGAGCAGAGGAAGTAGCTACTGTTGGTTCATTCTTTCGTTTACACCTACTTACATCGAGACTCGAATTTTCTCTAAGCCTAGAATCTCTCGCTCCTTCAATTTCGCCCCATCCCTCCTAGTCTTTAAGTTTTAGTAGTACTTCAGCTAATTGGTGTTATTATATAGCTTAATGTTTCATTAATTTTATCTATGCACTTCAAGTGGGTCAGGAAGTTGGCAATTCGATCCCACCCACCCCAGCGGCTCGAATTGTTTGCGGATCCGATCCGAGCTAACGCTCTAATCACAGCCAACCTATCTGCTCTTCGTTGGCTAGTAAGTACCGAAAAAGTGGTGATCTGTCACGTGGGGGACGCGTAAGCTCTTCGCTTAACTCAGCACTGGCATGGTCCAGGTGTCCATCATGTCACGGCTGGCAGGGCTGAAGTCGACATATTATCCAACGAGGGTGCACACTTCCTGGGTTATAAAGGCAAAGTCCTCGTATCTCAGACTCATAACGGAGAGGAGATCGGGCAGCTGTCATAGTATACACTGGCAGATCGGGGGTGGCGATTGGGGCCTCCGAACTATCAGGAGCACCGTTCCCCGATGCCGATAGGGAGACACACGCAAGCCTGGCACCTTGGATTGTCCGCTGCTGTAAGTCGAGATCCTAGTATTGCTCGTTCATCCTAGATGGTATTATGCCAGCTGATGACTCACGAGCGCCAGCGGCTAGTATGACACCGCGTGCGGTGGCTCAAATGGATGTCGGTCGTTTGGACCATACTTCGAGATGCTTGCACCAAGTGCGCCGGTAGCAGCTTATTTTCTCGTGCGTTTGTTCTGCTGCACAAGTACATAATGCTATAACCTTATTCAGATGACAAGGGTATAACCTACCACCTTCATCGGAGCGTCACATATACTGTACTTTCTTTCTCCCCTTCTGATCTCGATCGTCCTAGTGGAAAGACGCCAATGTCGATGGGTCGCATTCGGAACCACCCAGTGCACGTTCGTCAACTTGCCTTCCCTCGCTAGGACACAGCCAGGGAGACTATGTCCAAGAACATCCAGCCATTGCCTAACTTATGTTGGATTTCGACATGCCACTGACCTTCAATAACTTCTCGAAATGACGTCATCGCCCCTTTCGTGTTTACGGGATTAATAACAATATGATGCTCCAGGATTGGATATGACAAGCACCGATTATGTCATAGCAACACGTTGCGGAACAATAAGAGATGATCGATGATCGAAACACCACATATTTGAAATGCAATCGTAAGTCTAGAACGTTGTTCATGGCGATCTCGGCTACGGTGACAAATCTGCCCCATGAGCAGATTTTCTGCTGTGACGCTATTCAGCATCCTCATGTCGACTTTGTCAAATAAGCTTTGTATACGCAGCTTTGGTTTTCTTTCTGCAAACAGATCGACCCCACTTAATTTATCTAGATTCCCGTTTTCGGTCTCGTCTTTCAGAGTGATTTGAATTGACAATGCCAAGGGGGAAAAAATGACATCAGACCGCACATGTTAATTGCACCAGCTGATATTCGCGACTTCTCATGGCTCCTCACTTTGTCTTTACTTCGTTACTTTGACCAGGCCCATGGATGCGACACATATGCTCTCCCTAACCCAGCCTCCGCTTTCTGTCATACCCTTCTCCCTCACTGAGGACATTTTGCTGGAAATCTTTTATTTCCTCCAATTCGCTCCAGTTGTGCAATCCGCTGGGAAAGTCAGATTCCGACTCCCCGTCGCCGTTACCTTGTCCCACGTAACCAGACAATGGCGGGAATCTATCATAAATGCCCCTCTCCTATGGTCTAATATCCGGGTCACTACATCCTTGGGACTAGATGCTCTTCGTGCGACTATTTCTCGCTCAGGTGAATGCGAGTTGGACGTCAGCTTCCTCTCCTCTCCAGCCCATCTGGAACATACACGACATCGGCGCCTAAAGGATTCTCTCCACCTCCGCGAGAGCGCCTCCCTCCTTACTCCGCACATCTGGCGATGGCGAAGACTCCATATTGTTGCCGACTCTAGGAGCATGCAGTATATCATGCACCCCATCATACACGTCTTATTTGCACGACTCCAATGCATGGAGTTGTGGCTCATCCGCCAGGGTCAAGCTCCCACGTTGCGCTTTGGACCTCTGCACTTCAATCCGCGTGTATTCACCACCCTACACCTACATCAAGTCATAGTTCACCCCGTCGACCCTTCTCATTTTTCTGGCCTTCGAAACCTCCAGCTATCGCAGACCTCATGCAGTATCATTGATCAAGCCCATCTAACCTCCACTGTACCCATCGTTCCTATCTCATCGAACGCACACTTAATGAGCCAGGTCACCAACCTAACGATTTCTACCCCCTTCCCTTCTCTCCCCGTATTCCTCTCTGTCAACCCTGCTAACCTCACCATCATCGAACTCTCGAATTTTCGCTGCACCTCTCCTTTGCAGTATACGACATTAATAAATCTGTTTAGTGTGCTAATCACTCAGGGGTTGGAGGAGCTATTGCTGGCGGGTTTTGATGACCGAGCTTGGGATGCATTCTTGGTGTTTTTGGGGAGGGCTGGGGGCGGTCTTCTCGTAGTTCATGGGAACGAACCCATGTTCCCGAACTTGAAACGCCTCACTTTGCAATCATTGGCAGTCCGCGGCGTCGATCAACGTTTCACAAACCCATTTCCAGAGATCAGATGCCTGGCGCTGGTTGACATCAATCCAAACTTGGTTTCGGCCTTACTCCACGACGATAAAATTAAACGATTATTTTGGCCAGAGATTCGGGTTTTGGTCAATGGATCGGAGATTGCAACAACTGGTTGAGCCCGAGGCGGCTGATGGGACTGGAACTCGCAAGGTTAATTATGTCCGAGTCCGTTGGGGAATGCATCACTAGTAAATTTGATATCATCTTGCCTGGGTCGTCATGTAGCGAATGGCGTGAAGGGCAAAACCAGGCGCAACTTAAAAACTCTGTTAAATAATTCCTATCAGGCTTCGAACCAGAAGGCTTTTAAGAACGGCGCAGATAACTAGACCTCGTCGAACTAGAGAGGTATATGGAGTAGTATCGCATGGGATCATGGCGGACTATACACACTTCATGCCACACAAGCGTAGAGGGGGTGGTTATTCAACTGCCTTTGACCAGACCCCCGGGAGCTCTCGAATATCCCCCGCTCCAACTGAAATAATACCGCGCTGATTAATCCGTGGTAAGCTGTCAAACAGTTTTGTCTGTCTAGTCCCTATGTCCTTGATGTATTCAATGAAGATAGAAACCCTTTCCAAACCAGGAACAAGGTCGCACGCGGTATCCACACCCTGCCCATCCGCTACAGGTAGAAATCCCGCTTGCTGCTCTCTCCCAACACGTTAAAGATAGACGTGATGGCGACAGTTAGGTATTTCAAAGCTTTGGTCGGCACGGAATAATCCTCTTAACGAGAAACGAGAGAATACAAACCGGACTTGAATTCCGATTCACGTCACCGCCGAAATTCCATGGTAAGAACTAAATTTCGAATTGGCTCAAGATGGAACGCTGACAACATATGTACAGACTGGAGTTAATAATACGTCCGAACGGTGTATTCCGTAAAGGAGATAAATGTACGGATCTCTTTGATCCCACTACGGTAGTGTCACATGACGGAACTTCACGGAAATCTTCAAGTTCCTGAGCAATGTGGGACCTCTTGGCCAATCTCCAAGGTGTCCTGTGGCATGCTCGAATAGAGAGAAGCCGCAAAGTTCTAATCCGTGAAACTATTCAAATGGTTTCCACAATGCCCATTCATAAATCATAATGACTCCGAGTCCTGAGGCCTGAGAAGTTCTGGCAAGGCCTCAGGCTCTAGCTGGCTAAACGCGGGGGCAAGTTCTTCACAAAGTGGATGGCCTTCGGAATCCCCATGAGGAGTAACACAGTAAAGGATGAGCCTCTTTACATGGGTGAAATCCATGACCACGGAATATATTTGATGGAGTTGAATGTCCTCAAGGCTCAAGTACGAGGGCTGAAAATTAAAAATCGACTGAGCAGAGAAGAACGCATCTCCTACGATAAACTTAGAAAGTACTGGCCCTAGTATCATTCGGAGCCTCTCAGATATAAAAATATCGATCGGTTGAGCAATAGTTCCCCTCAAACCTGAATCGATTCCTTCAGAATGCGCACTCAGATTTCTAGTATGGTACAATTGTCGGTCACGGTGGACAGGATGAAACAGAAAGACGGTTCTGCAGTGCTCTAATGATCATAAAAAGAATGGCAGTGAATACTATCCGAGTCCATGTTCCATCCGAGTCGACACTCAGGCCAGTGGACTGTTCGGACAAGCTTTGGGGGCTCACGTGCCAGTCGATTGGCACTGTAACTCGAGGTTCCAACGCCAGATCCGTATGGTATGACATCTCGGCCCGGAGTCTACTCGAGCGCTACCTCGGCGTTATCTCCATCAGTCCAAATTTGCTTTGAAGATTTGTCGCCCTGAGCTGGCATGATTTATGAAATCAGACTGTCATGTGCAAACTGACGCACGGCTGACGTTTGTCCGAAAACTTGAATGAGTGTCATGTCCTTCATGACACAGTTTGCCCGATAATCAATCATGACGTCGCCGGTGGTATCTGTACCTTTGGCCGTTCGACGAGATGCAAGCGCAGAGTTCCTCGAACTTAGGTTGGAAGAAGCCTGGATGATGGCGCATTCAGGGATGTAAGTTTATCGCCATCTTTGCCGCCGCCTTGAGATGTGCATTTCTGGATCAGGGATGTGTCTCGTACGCCAAAGTATGGGCCAGGGCGACGTTGACATCGCCGGGTACCTCAAATTCGACGAAAGCAAGGAACAAGGACGAAAGGTAAAATTCATAACGCAGGGCTATGCCGCACTTTCGACGATGTCTTTCGGGCCCGCAGTGAAAAATGACGTTAGCACCTTGAATATGGTTCCTTGTCAGTTACAATAAGTTGACATGTATCCGCATTAATGTGAATAAACATACTGGGGTATCCGACCCTAAATACATAGCGTACCGATTGCCATAACCATATCAGGATGGCGGCGTGTCTCGATCAACCACGAGAAGACATCCCGGGGCAGATATCTCTCACGTATGTATTGCCCCGGCAAAGGTAGCCCACAATTAGGATCATGGGGCGCTAAACATGAATCTGGGGTGAACGTAACACCTTGATCTACTAGGGACGTGCTAGAGAATACATAAACTCACCAAATTCATGCTGCTTAAGGGTAAAACCCTAAATTTCCGAAATCCTGCCACAAATGATGTACAGAAACGAGCCATGCGCTTCTGGGCCTGGAGAAGGCTTGAGCAAACATATATACCGGGAGTCCCTTGGTAGATATCCGAGTCAAGCCTCATTGATCAACTTCCTGCTGGTAATAGGTCTACCGAGTCACGCGTCTTGTGATTCAGGAACATCGAGATTGGTACGGATTCAATACGGATTAGGAATATAGTTTTCGCTTGTCATTTAGACATGCTAAGGCCGCCATCCGTTAACTAACGTCATACAAGAGTGATGCAGGGCACAAGAGTATTCGCGCATAGCACGGAGGCAAATGTTAGTTTTCCTGAGGACTTCAATGATTCAGGATCACAGCTGAACATATATCTGGCGTATGGATACCTCATGCACATCATGATAGCAGCCGGCGCCGGTCGAGCATGAGGACCATAGATAAAATGTGCAGCGGCTTCAGCTCAGGCACGGATCCGAGTGCGGAAGGTACTGCCACGACAGTTGAAGTTGATGGAGGAAGGAGAACGGGTACCCCTCGGGGGCCGAGTTTGTCGAGGAACGCCGGAGTCTCAAGAACGGTGGGCATGAGAAATATGCGGCAGGACCGGACCCTCACAAATTGACCTTCATTTCCTGGCACCTGCGCTCTATAGGCGACTCTGCTATGCTGGTTTGCACGAATCCAAAGGGGATATAGTCACGGTGGTGCGGTAGTGCTTTGTCCCCGAGTCTGTGGTCATAACAAGTTGATATAGGTCTTAATGAAATGCGAAAAGTCGGCGCTGATCAAGAAGCTGGACTGAGGCACCACAAACCATTATGGCGAAAGGTGTTAGCGATTACACCTTGCTTGTTCCTGTTCCTACCAGCGATTCTTGTACAAAGATTTGGACTAGGTACTCTAGTTCGAGGGTGCCAAATCGACAGGAGAACGGGTACCTCGAAAAAATGTTGGTAAGCGCCGCTCCACAGTTCCGATTTACGCTCACATGTCTCCTATAGTTATTTCTATTTAACCCCGCGACATGAAGGTTCCGTAGACTCCAGAAACCAATCCATCCAGTCCATCTTCTTCTACCATGATTCGTTTTGACAGTTTACCTCCGGAAGTGATGCAAGCGATGTGCACGCCAATGCACCAAATCCTGTCGCCGTCCATCATTTCTGGTTCAAGCACTGGCAGTCTCTATATCGGTTCGCTGTCTGCAGTCAACGACATAGATCTTTTACGCGACCACCGTATTTCTCACCTTGTCCAAGTGCTTGATGCGGCTTGGCTACCCGTTTCGGAGTCGGATGGGTTCGACTGCCATCGTATTAGCATCTTGGATCACAACACCGTCGATCTAAAACCACATCTTGAAGGGGCGTGCAATTACATTGACCGGGCACTCAGAAGTGGAAGGAATGTTCTGGTGCATTGCCAACAAGTCAGCGCTGATTTTCCTCTTCCTTGTCCGGGATGCTTCATCTGACATTTTCAACCTCAATATTCAAGGGTGTTTCACGAAGCGCGGCCATAGTCATCGCATATCTCATCCGAAATCATGGAATGTCATTCGATAATGCCCATGCCCTAGTTAAACGAAAACGCGCATGCATCAAGCCCAACCCCGGTTTTGTACAAGCGCTACAGGAATGGGAAGGCATATGGCGCCGTCCAGCTATGTCAAGGCGCTTTACTTCTTAGACCATGTGGGTATCGTCTGCTTGCTCTCATTGAAATATCGTGGCCCGTGTTAATGTCATGACGTCATGGCCAGGTCCGAACGTCGCCTACTAACCAATTGTTCGGCATACTTTATACCATGTTTTCCTATATCGCTACAGTTCGCCCGCTCTCCTCTTCGCCCTTCGACTATTATTATTTCTTTACGTCGTCATGGAAGATGACCTGATTCTTTAGATTCATTGCCCCGTGTGTAATGCTGGCTCTCATAGCTTGACATCAAGTAATCGTAATCTCAATCAAATACTAGGTGACTAGTTCGCCCAATGACAAGTCGGGCGCGGGCACGTGTTAATCGAGGTTAACTTGAACCGAAGTTCGAAGCAGACTCTGTAATACAACACATGGATCTTTCCATCTCCGTTTCAAAGAGAATGCTCCCCAGAAAAAATGTAAAATTAAACTCCCTCCCGAATCCGAATGCAAGCGGAAGACTTGCCAGAAATGTTGCGACCAGTGAGGAAGAATGACAAAAACCAAGGTGTCGAGTCTTGTCAGCAGAAAACCGGAATGAGGAGAGGCAGTACATCATTGTGGAAGATGATAGCATCAGAGGATGTAAGTGTTGGATCTCTTTGCGGGCAGAGTTGCTAAAAGAAGACTTTCCATCGCAGAATTGCCTGCTGTTTTTTAGAACAGCGAGGAGCTAATGAAGAATCTTCGTCAAACAATTAAGACAAAGAAGATTGCATTCTTCTATTGATGTTACAAGAAGTCAGAAGATCTGCTTGTATCCAACAAGTAGCCGTACAAATGACGGCCTATGAAATAAGTTGGAAGGTGTCAAGCTATAGGTTTCTAAATGGCCATCCAACAGTCTAAAAGAGAATATCAAGATGGTCACTGGCCACAAGACATCATGATGCTACTGGTGCTGCCAGGATCAAGATAGAAAGCAGAAGGCACGACCAAGCCAGCGGGAAGGGCCAAACCTCGTGACACATTAGGGATGGATGAAAAGTATAGGGTCATACCCAAGTTTGCAGGGATTGAGGAAGGGGAGGTATTGGGAGCGTAAGTGCCTTTTCCTCTTGTGTAAATGGGAACGACTGCTGACAACACTTCTCAGGCCCGGAACACGAGAAAAAGGAAGTCAGAACCCAAACGCTCGCTCGCCTGCCAAAATGCACGCCGGGCTCTCCGTTACAAATGTCAGCAAAGGCAAAAGCGGAGCCAAACCCCTCAGTATGTTGCTGACTTTGCCAATGGACATCGTATTTGAGCTGAGTGCTGCCAGCGATTGTACCCGAATAAGCGTGGATCAAACATGTTGAAAGTAGGTTTTTGGCCATCTTTCGCCCAAAGGGTCTCATAGCCCTCATCAGGACGAGTAAACTTCCAATCAAGCATTACAATGCAGTCACCATCTGGAAAGCAGCTCTAAAGAGCGTTGCCGGGACGCTTGAGTGGGTTGACGACTTCACGGACCAGAGGTGGGCGTGGCGATACAAAACGTCGTGTAAGCATTTGTTATATGTATCACAGCCTTATGAAGCCTGATTATTGTAATATAGTGCTGCAGCACAAGAGGTGTATATAAAGTTGACTTCATGTTGCGCCGACACCTGTGCGTGGCTTGCAAAAAGGCTAAGTGAGGTATATGCTACGTCTTCATCTACCCATCTATGGCACTAATCCGGTGCTTAGCTTCGTCTCTACATGCACGTTTTCGAGTCAATTTCCCGACTATGAGGCCTCAGGCTCATTCTGGACTTCATCCCGCACATAAATGGTACATTTTCTGCCAAGCGTCCATCTCGCTTTTGTTAATGGTTTTGGTAGTCGGAGGATGGGCACATGGTCACGCCTCGGGAAGCAAGATTCATTGGGCCTCAGATATTGGGGACATGGCACGCAATTGGGCACAACCTCAGAAGGCTCTGCACATGCGAATACCAGGCGCCAGGCAAAAAAAAAATTGACGCTTTTCGTTCTGAGTGGACGACGTTCGTTCGGAAGGTCCTCGGGGTAGTGTTGCATTCCATCATTAATCACAGAAGAGGTTTTTATTGCGTCGTCAGTGGGTCGGACTGTGCGATGAATGGTTCAAGACAATAATTAACGAGCGTCAGGTAGACGCGATGAATAGGAGGGACAATCGATACAAGGCGTACGTTCTCTTGTAGATCGTTGTATTCGAAGTCATATCTCACGTATGCCCAAATCTGCAGCATCCTCGCTCAATTTATAAGCTTTGGGTATGACGACATTGACACAAGACATCAAATATCAACCAGAAGTTGTCCAAGGGACAGAACTCGGTGATCGAAGTAAGGTTTTTCACCAACATCCATCAACCCGATTGCAGCTAATATCCTTCCAAGTCTGGAATCGCATTCGCCCTATCCTTAAACCTATCATACAGCAAGCGAAAGCTGGGCGTCTACTCAAGGAAAGTGCTGGCCTAAATCGCAGATCATAGAGCCGTTATACAAGTCGTTTGCGTCCGTCGCGGTGGACGCTGCAACCCTGTGTTGCCGAAGTCTCACACATTCTCCCCATTCGACGCACTTGTGCAATCACCAGGCGAGCCTATCATAACTGCCACGAATTTCAGGTTGTCAAGTATAATGCCGATGTCACCAGGGCTCACTGTTTCCACATGGCTGGGGGAAAGACGGCAGAAGTTACTTGACATGTTGCGGCCTTCCTCGACAAGTTGCTCTATCAATACTCTGACTTTGCCTGCAACTACCTCACCCGCCATCACTGGGCCAAGCACCGCTACGAGGGAAATTTTACCGCCGCATCTCCAGCTCTATGCCAACGAGCACATTCACATTTGATCGTTAATGCTTCGCAACGCCTGTGTTCACGTGTGATAATACCCGCTGCCACGGCGATAACTCACCCTGGGGCAGCCCGGGAGGGCCGGGCAATTCACCAACGCCCGCATTACTTGGGACGGTATACAAACACACCAATGCCTGGCAGCCACTTTATGGGAGCTGCCAGTGCGTCCCGTTCCATCGGTATATGGATTTTCACGCAAAGGCTCTGCTTCTGCTGTTACTTTAGTATCACTCGCCGGCTTGAAGGTATCATCTTCGACCCCTCGAGACATGGATCCAGCGCGACTTTCGATTTTCTTACAACACTCGTGGTCCCAGTACAACATTTCGGATTTTGCAGACGGGATTACACGTGGTAGTGTCTTCCCTTCATCGTACTCGCATCCCCACGTTGATATTATCCCAGATATGCCATTCCATAGCCATGCACGAAACGCCCGATTGTGAGTTGCTCTCACTCAGGCTGCGGTGGAGAAGGCGACTATCAAATATTTTGACGAGGTCGATATCCAATTAAACATGACTCGTGTTGGACATGTAATTACCATACAGTTCACCAAGTTGATCGTTGGGACCCGTCAAACAATCGTGGATCACCTTAAGACCGTGCATGTCCTACTGGAGACTTTCGGGCATTCATACTTAATCATCTCACAGATACGCCATTGTCACGGTGGACTGGGAAGTCCCTCATGCGCATGACCTATTCTACATTCCTCACAGGCGTCGCTCATTTATTCGTATCCCTGTCTACCCTTCTCTCAAAGGTCACCCATTCGATCCTGTTCCTGTCGTTGCGGCACCAAATCCGGAGAAGACAATCCTCTGCAAACGCTGGCTTAATAACGCTGCCCCGGGGTAGTGATGTTCCGGCCCGGCTTGGCCCAAAAGCCCCGGCTTTGGCTTTCTCAAAACCTGGGCCGGGCCAAAGCCCCCACTGACGGCTTGGCCCAAGCCCCGGCTTTTGGCAGAGAAAATGTGTATTTTACTTTTTGGCACGACACAATCAGTGTAATTACAGTCTAGCTAATCTACATCGGATTCAGTGTCCATCCCTGATCCTTCATCATCGTCCTCCGAGTCTATCAGCAAATCATCCCAACCCTCAGCATTTCGGACCCTTCTCCACCATCCTCGTCCTCACCATGTTCATTGAACTCTGATTCGAGAGTTGCATGTTCAGTCGCCGCCTTGCGCTTCTTGATATCGCCTGGAAGCCTTGACTCATAGCTGACACCTTGAGCCCATTTACGGTATTTACCCTGACAGAAATCAAGATACAAGATAAAGGAGTAGTAGCCAACTCACGGAGTGATGTGCCTCCATGTGACGGCGTAAAGTCGTGACTTCGTTCACGAGGCTCTTTTTGTCTCTGCGAGAACAGTTCTTATTAGCAAACATATTACTGAGGTATGTGAAACGTACGGGCAGAGCTTGCAGATGCAATATTTCTTCACCTTTCCATCAACCGTCTTCTCAACAGGGGACTGAAAAAAATGGTCAATGTCATGTTGTTTGTCTTCGCGCGATGGCACATCTTCATTGATTCCCTGGACATCGACATCAATAAGAAGCCCTTCATTGTCAACCTCCTTTGGATTTCCTAGTGATGCACGCATCCGCTTGGCTGTGTCGATATTCAGAACAGGGTTATGCCTTTCTTGAAAGATACGCATGTGTAGCTGACATTTGCTCTTCATCCTCGCCATCCTCACCACTTGGGTCCTCATCACCCATGATAGTTTGCTCATTCTGTGAGTTGCTATGCGCAATGCGTCGCTTTTTGACTGCAACACGGAGAAAGTCAATCAGATATTAATTTGCGATCGAACAGAGAAAAAGGTATGTGGTCTAGGCTGATCCTCATCTTCACTCAGCTCGTCAGAAGTAGTTGTGTCGATGTTACATTTGGGCGGTGACGTTGATGGTGGTGCAGCCACCACAGAAGGATCCGGGCCCCAAGTTGGTGACAGATGTGTTTTCGACAGGTGTGTTTTCTTGAGCCCGTCGTGTATGAAAAGCTTCAACTGCCTTGTGTTGGAACGAGAGTTCAGGCTGTGCTGTGTTGTTGGCATCCGTGAGCTTTGAGGTTGGGGCAGTGTGGTGTGACGGTCGTGTTTGGACAGTTAGCTCGGCATCAGAACGGCTAGGTGTATATGTATCAGCCACGAGACGAAATGGCTGAAAATGTGTGAAAACATACTGGAAATGTTTGAGCTCCCTGATTAGTCGCTGCAGTTTGATCTCAACGATATCCAATGGAAAATTATCCACCCAGTCAATTTTAGACAGATAAGAACAAACACGGCCTAATCCAAGCCTTCCTTTGCATACATATTGCAAATGGCCAGAAGCGTCTTAGCAATCTTCCCCAAACATAGCATCAAAACGCTTGTTAAATGTTTCGTGAGCCATTTCTCGTTCCTTTGTGTTCATGATGCTCCAGATCTTATCCTCCTTCGTGCCTTGTTGGACAGACTGTGGTAAACTATTTGAGAGGGTGGTAATAGCTTTGATGAGAGTCTTGATCTCTGAGATTGTGGACATTTTCGCAGAAACTAGAAGCGTTGATTTGAAGGGGACGGGGGGAAGCAAAAATCTGATTGAAAAAAAATACGTACAGCATAGATATACATGCAAGAGCTCCTGCAACGAGAGATGTGGTAGACATTTGTGGTTGAGGGAACGGATATCGCTGTCAGATTGAACGTATCGCAAAACTATATCGAAGAAAATTTGAAAGGCCAAATGCAGTTGATAAATAAGACCACGTGACCTAAACCATCCGCTTCCTGATCAGGTTTTATTTCGATGATTATTCCCAGAAGGAAGTCCATTGTTTACCTACGATT
>QLOK01011171.1:0-11058 GCA_003313805.1 Tricholoma flavovirens
CACCATCGCCACGTTCGGTAGTCGGGCGTTGGTGTCGCCTGATACGTACTCCCGATCTCAACAGTTGTATTACTCATCATTTCTATATTTAGCATTGCCTCGAGATAACCAGAATACAGTAGAACATACCAGTAGTATAGTACAGTAGTATATAAGTTGAGCAGAATATCTCACTAATTATTATCTCTTTCACTTGCGCAGAGATGTGCTACTAATAAACACTAAGTGGGACACATCTATCTTTTCTGGCAGCTCAGGAACTGATGGCCAAACCAGTTGCCCCCTTCAAATTGTAAGCTTATGACAACTCTTTGGAAATTCACACTGATTGCATCAAAATACCAGAAGTAATATTTCTATTTGTGTCTGTAACAATGACCAGAAATGAGTGTATGTTACCATCAGTAATGTCGGGGTTAACTACACAGCACTATATAGTACTCCATAGCATCATAGCATCATAGCATGGTTCTTTAATTCTGTAGAAATGTATAGCACCCTACCTTGTCTACATAGTCTCCTACTTTCAATACATAGTGCCATGTAGTGCTTCATAGTGCTCTCTGGACTAGGTTCTATCAGCAAAAATCTACTATTAATCTCACAGTTATTTTATGTTCATATGTTCAAGACATTAAGAGCAAAACAAATATATTCCACAATATTATATTACTACCTATTACACATATAGTCTACTCTGATAACCACTCTGATAAGTTCATATCTGTCCATCAACAAAACTTACACAATCAACCTGGCAAGCACAGGGACGAGTACTGCATCATCAGCTCCACTTCTCACAAATGGCTACTACCTAGGGTCCACCTTACAAGCAGTTACTTGTAAGCATGGTGGCAGCAGGTGCTGAGTTCTGTGGGACGCCGTCGCTGTACATTGTGCAGCCCATGTCAAGGGTGCACCTGCAACCACCCTACAAGCAGTTGCTTGTAGGCATGGGGGCAGGTACTGTGTTGATCACCATTGTTACATAGGCTGGGAGGTGGTGTCATTGAGAGCAGCAGGTGAGGTATGCCACGAGCGTGGCTCACAGGAGTGGGGGGAGGTGCTGGTTTTTTGGGAGTTAGTTGTGATGGGTGCAGCAGTGGATTCCAGTGGATGTTTATCTTGCTCCTGGCACTGGGCCACACCATGATGCATGGGGACAGGTGCTAGGCCTCATGATTCCTGGTTTCAGGGGGGTTAGCTTTGATGTGGCATGGTGATGGGTTCAAGTAGGGGCTTACCTGGCTCTCCCAGCACTGCTACTTGGTCTCCTAGACATAAACAAGGCCCCACATCCCACTTGGATGGGGAGGAGAGCCATAGATTGGGCATGGGCCATCTCACATCCATGGTTGTCGTTATGAGTAACTTATATCCAAAAAACTAAGTAAGGCAATGATTTAGATAATAAGAACAAGAAACAAATAAAAAAATGACTTGCCTAGGACCCAAACGATGATCAGCATTGTCTGGGCCTCCATTGCACTCAAGATAGCATGTTTGCCACCATGGGCTACATGTTTAGCATGGTGGGTGGTGGTGGAGTGGTGGTGGTGGTGGTAGAGCCCTGATGAAGAGAGGAAGGCAGTGACATCTGATGAAACAAAGAGAGAGGAGCGGACAGAAAGGTGAGGAACGCGATACTGGGGCCATTGCTGTCATTTGAGATGTAAGCTCTTTAAATGGGGGCAAAGTGGCCAAAAGACGTACAAGGATTTCCTTATACTTCTCAGAGGTAAGTGCAAGGGGTGCAAGCCTCTTGCATTTGCAGCACAGATCACCATGTTCTGCTGCAAGTAGAAAACTGACTCCGCAATCATCACAATCTGACTGTGGCACACCCAGCATGACAAGACAATAAGGAGTATTGTATGAAAGAAAGCAAAAAGAACAGAAAGAGGATGAAAGTTAGCCTTAGGCCCTGGAACAAGCATGTTAGTAATTAATGTTTGAAAAATAAAGGAGTGTTCTGGACTTTGTGTGTTCAGATGATTGGAATTCAAACCACACACAAACACCAACACCAGACACCAGCAAATGCCAAATCCAAAGGGGAAAAATGCAAGGGGGTGGTGGGACAGGAATCCTGGACCAGACATAGGGGGGGGGGCCTCGCCGGAGGCTGAAATTTTTTTTTTGCCTTACATATTACCCGACGCCGCAAAGCCACATTAGGCAAAGGATTTACTTAAATAACCCTCAGAAGCTGTCCTACGAAGTCTCCAGTAGATACCATAGATACCTGACAGCTGAGGATGAAACTTTTTGGTTTGGTTGACTTCCTGTGTTCGAGTCAGTTGTGCAAGATAGCGAAGAAAGTGAGGTAAAGTTTGGATAAGTGATTTTAAGTGTGAGCCTAATATCAATGAGCATGCAGAAGCACAGACTCAGACATCAAATATACTGATACCAGTACACTAAAATGTCCAGACTGTGAGCAAGATATTCAGGTTGGTACAGCCGGTTCTAAGAATCTCGACATCCACCGTGGTTCAAAGGCTTGTCAAGCAGAACGTGAAAGGAAAGCTCAGGCCTGGCAGAAACCCAAGGAAAAGTGGAATGGGCTGCTTCATGCGTTTTTCAGACCAAAGGCTGCGGCAAACCCCTCAACTGTTCCAGCACCATTACCCATCCATGTACCTGAAGTCCCCTTGGCTGCATCCCTGACTGAAGACAATGCCGAACCTCAGTCTCTGCCTTCCACTATACTTGATGTAGCACTCGATGTGATAGAGGGAGAAAACGCCTGTCCAATGGCAGTCAAGCTTCTTCATGAGCTCCAAGCTGGGGTGGAATGAATACCAGCAGACAAGCCCGAGGCAGGTCCATGCCATTGGCTCAGTACGTTTAGCGTGGATCCGAGCAGCTGTGTTGGGCAAGGGAACAATGATTGGGAGGACATCCTCAACCCAATGATGAAAGGCGCATTTGGGTGGGGTGAGGATGCAATGGGCAAGGCAGTAAAGGAGATGCTGCAATGTGGACAATGTGGACTAGATGGCTTTATACAATTCCTGTGATTCTTCATAATGACTCGTGGACTTAAGGGTGTGATGTTTGAATCAAAGATAAAGGCGCTTCTCAAAGAGTTGGAAATGCAGTACATCAGAATTTAATCCGATGATTTCTGAGTCTAGAAACTTATGAGATCCTAAGGTACCCATTAAGCCCTTCCAGTTGCATGGTTAAAATGGTGCCAGAGATGATCGATGTGGACAGTTCTGACAAATTGTTGGAAGGGAGCACAGAGATTGAATTGACAGAATTGACCACTGCCTGTAAAGGAATTCTCATCGAGTTTCCAGCAGGAGAAAATCACCATACCTCATACCCATTTGGCCTTCACAACAAGCAAATCATTCCTTGGGACTATCATTCCATCAACGATGCTTTCTACATTCAAGCAAAGTCATGTCAAAAACCACAAAAAAAAGCAGGAATGGCCTGCGACGACTGTCGAGCACTCACATCAACAACCCTTTACGAAGGAATCATAAATCAAATAGAACATGGCATGCACGAAAGCACACCTCTTGTATACCACGGAGTTGGTGGACTGTTATGGCTGTTAGAAGAAAAGTAGATCAAGTACAGCAGTTACAAATGGTAAAGCTCAACGACAGCTGGAAATTGCAGGGAAAAGTGGCTGTGTTAGATGATCACAAACAGTGGATCTTGGTGATTGCGAGTGGACGTGTGGACCGAGTGGCATCACTGGTACAGGCTGGGCTGAAACATCATGCAGGCATAAGAAGCCTCATTCTGCAGTATGAGTGCGCAGTGGATAAGCTGTACAAGCCAAAAGGATTTACAAATGAAGAGATCATGCGGTCTCTTGCTATGTTGCGATTGGGCGGTGCATGTGTTGCTGAATTTTCCCACAGGTCTCTGTCCCTGCCAAGTCTCACGACTATTCGACACAATACAGTTATATGACCACTTGTTGTGTCGCCTTCAGCTCCGATGATTGCAGAGGTTGAAGCTAATATACTGACATGTTATGAGACACTACCTGGCTCAGTCAACACAACCCAAAAGTGCAATCAGGGGAGCCCTGACTTGGAGTCAAGCTTGATAATGCATCAAGTCATTATGTTGGATGAACTGGCAGCTGAACGACGCATTCGATGAGACGATTCAACTGACAAATTCCAGGGGAGCTGCCGGGAGCATAATCATAAAGTATCGACAACCCTTCAGGCAAATTCTACATCATTTTGCTCAGAACTGATCGCATTGAAATATTCTTTGGATTCATTTGCACAGCTGTCAGGACTGACATGAATGTAACAACTCAGTAGCCATGCTTCTGGCCTTACTGAAGTTGTGATTATCTTGGCTGAGCATCCTGAGTGGGATCATGGCCCTCGATGTCTCCACCTGCCAGTCATCACAAAGGATTCTGGGGATATCACATCAAAGGTAGATCACATTAACCCAGCCTCTTGGCGAGGCAATGTCGAGGTTGCAAATATCAACCTCCAGACATGCTGGCTTTTGGGTCGTCGAAAAGCAGTAGAGTTAATTCCTGAAGCGGGTGCCGTCTTCGATTGGCTCAGCCAAGTTCAAGGAATTGATATCTTATCACCATTTGGTGAAATCCTCATCAATCAACATCAATGCAACCTCGAAGATGAAGATGACTGCTCAGAACTAGCTGATGACTATATCACTTCAGAAATGCCAATACTTTCACCAACTGAGCATCCGACAACCCCAGCCTCTGTCCCATACACACATGACAGTGATTTGGAAGATGCAATGGCTGAGGAGATGCCTTGCAACCGGATTACCTCTGAGATTATTATTTCAGGGCAAAAAACGATGAAAGCCAAGGCACTTTGTTATCGAATGATGTATCAGACAAGTCATGCATCTACGGATTGGCTGAAGTGTGTCCAACACATCCCCTGTTTTAACCCCATCATTTCTCCTGAGCTCAAATCTTCAACCATTATCTCTTCTGATAGTCCATTGGGAACACCCTGCCTTCATATTGGCAATCCTATTGCGACTCTTGTGCAATGTGAAGGACATGTATTTCTGGCTGTGGCTCAGGTCAACTGACTGTGCTTTGCATCCAAGAATGATCTTCACAAGATCACTATCCATCTTTTGGCAGATGACACAGCAAAGGTTGATTTTCAGATCTTACATCTCATTTTGGCTACAGTGGAGGATGATTCGGAACAAGTCCATGATTGGTGCCAGTCATTACAGATGGAAGCATTGTGCAAAAATGTACCAGGCCATTTCATGCATCCAATTAATCCAACCATTTCTGTTCGAACGCCTGGGAAGCCAACATTTCTCTTTGAAAGCTTGTTCTTGGTGACATTATCTTCTAGCTTGTACCAGGAGCTGTTGCCACAGGATCAGAGAATACTCCCAGTAGTGAAACGTTCAGACCATTTTCCATATCAAAATTCAGGTCTGTACAGAACTAAATTTTGTGAATGACCTAAAATTGATTCACAGTCAAACTAGGGAAGGCCTGCTTTGTTTGTGAGCAAGATGAAGCTGAACACATGCCAATGGAAGCCCACAATTGTGCAAAATGTGGACCTAATGTGAAACTGAATCAATCAAATGTGCAACGGGTCCTTGAGCACATGGGCGCTCATATCCTTCATGATGCTACACTTAATCACTCTCAGGAGGTTTGTGGGCTCTGTCTCCAACCATCTCCAATGTGCAGGTTGCTTGTGAAGAAGGGGTGTGGTGTCTCAGCAGGCAATCACGTGGATATTGACAATTTGAGTTGTGTCAATCTTATTCAGTTCAACTATGCCAGTGCTGCATGCTCATCGGAATCTTCCCCATGTTCGAATGTGCCTATCATTTGTCTGTTGTGTCCTCCCAAGAGCCCTGGTGTCCGGACTTATAGCCTCCATGCTCACTTCCATGATCGACATAAGCTCACATCACATATGCAGTATCCCATGATGGTCTACTTATCACAATCAGAGAAGGACGGTATGAAATGGATATGGGATGCTAGATTCAATGCACCACAACCTCGCAACCTAAAGAAAAAGAAAGTGCCAGCATTATTGCTCTCTGAGGCTCATACGTCTCGGTCCGCTCTGCAGTAAGTGTTCCAAATGTCTAATGGTCAGAGTGCTAACTAGAGAGTTACAGGAACACCGGTCATGATAACTTGATGGATGCTGAGTCTGAACCTGGAACGGACTTGGAACCTGAAGGCTGTGATTGTGAACCTGAAGAAATTGTTGATCTCATTCCCTCATTGTCTGATGCTGATGAAGAAAGGTTTGACGATGATGCAACCCTTGATGAGGGAAACTTTAACATCATGCAATCCCTACCACATTCCCATGTCCCTGTTGTGAGTGATCTTGAATTCCAAGTATCAATATCAGCTATCGGTGATGGCCCTTCTGAGTCGTTTGCCTCTGGTAGTGCCCATGCCACTCAACCCTTTGCCAACCCACACCCACTGGAATGTCCGACTCCACAGATAGAGCCGACTCTGGACTCTGATTCTCGGGGACGATGTGTACGAAAAATTCAAACATTTGATTTGCATGCTTGCATATGCAGCATTGGTGTGACAGAAGTCGAGATTCAAGCAGGGGACTCTGTAATGAAATGTAAGGTCCATGGGTGTGAGACCATTTGGGTGCATCATGTTGTTGATTTTCTTCTCACTGCTCACTTGCATGTCTAGTATCATCACACATGCATGAACTATGATTTTGCACCAAAAAATTGGATATGCCCGAGTTGCAAGGCAAGCAACACCACTAAGCACCACCGCATGTGATCTACCTTATTATACTAGTATTATATGTTGTTCTGTGTACCTATAAACTTCTAGATAGTACCTACAGCCTGATTTTCCTCAACGCAGTCACAAAGAGAACATAACACGTGACTAAAACATACCACATTAGGAAGGATGTCAACCACTTGCTGAAAAAAAAATTCCGAGGGCATATGAAAAATTCCCGTCCCGCCACCCCCTTGGAAAAATGGCTCTAGCATAAAAGAATGTGAGTACCCATCTGCTCCGAAGAGATGGGCTATCAATGTAGCTGATTCAGATCCACCAGATGACATACTGAAAGAAAAACTACTCCTCTATGCAATGCGTGGATACAGCATAACACAAAAATTGTCTTGCTTGGAAAGTGACCTCCAGCTCTTCATAAAGTATTCATTAGCTATTAACCTCCGGTCGAAAATCTGGGTGTCCGACTATCTTGATGAGTTTCTGGAAGCTAGACTGTGACTTCTTTATGCCATCATTCCAATACCATTCTCCCAACATAAATGACGATTGATTTGGATATGGATAGTAAGAATTAGCTCGACGGGTGGAAGAGATATCCGGTGATACATTTGCTACGATGTTGGGCCATTGATTCTTGTCAGGAGAATATCATTAACTCACTTACCAGAAAAAATTTTCAATTCCATCAGTCAGAAAACCACCAAGAGCAGATGAAGCGAGACAAGCCATTATTGACAAAGTTGAAAAGGATGTTGATCATGGAAATGGGCCTCTCTACATCAAGTCAAAACTGAAAGACAAGGGCATTATGATTCCACGGTACGTCGTTACCTGCCAACCAGCTCTGATAAACCTTGCTCTGAACATTATCGATAGGGACACCATCCGTGAGATAATGCATGATCTTGACCCACAAGGCATAGGCTTTGAACAGCGGTATCCAGGAGCGAAAAAGAAAAATGTTGTCCGAGGCACGCTATCTGCCATTGGGCCATTCCATGAGATTTCTGCTGATGGTCACGAAAAACTGTCTGCACAAGCGCTGCAGATGGGAGATATCAGCCTTCCGATCTACGGATACAAGGATAAATGGGCAGATAACATCCTTAAGTTATCGCTGATACCAGACTGTCGAACGGCAGGCGTTGTGGGACATCTGTTCCTTGACTTCGTGGAAGAGATTGGAGGTGATAAATCAAAATGGAAGGTGGCCAGTTCAAATGTCTGATTGTCAACAATAGGGATACGGTGAGTGCAGACTTCGAGGCTGTGTCTCAAACTTACTAATCGTTGCCATACATAGAGAAAGGTTCGCACCTGATGTCGATGCTGCGCTCTATCCGCCGTTCGTCATCCTTAAAAGCGTCCACAACATTGTAATTGAGGCATTCTGGCACTGGCTTCGTCAGAAGACTGGCCGTAATCTGAAGAATTTTATACTTCGTGGGAAACAGGATGGCATATTCCAGCCAAACGTGAACTTTCACTGGTACTATGAAGTTATACACTCCGAATTATCACCAAAACAATGCCTCTTCTGCTATCAGTGATCTATTTTACTGGATTTTCGTCCCTCTTGTTCAGGCAGAACTCGACGAATTTCGGACCTGGTGGAACCAACATCGTGTTCGACATCAGCCAGACAAGAATATGCCATCTGGTCATGTGCCAGATGACGCTCTGGAGCACCCTCAGATGTTCGGTGGCCTCAAATGCCTTACGCCCATCCCAAAAGAGGCTATTGTTGAACTTCGTGCCTATTTGACAGAAGAAGTTGGCTCCGTGAGACTCGTCTGTCTTGGTACACTGATGAATTTGCTGCGATGGCGGATGCTGCATACCAATCTATTGGTAAGCCAGCATATAGTCTCGATACTGCATGGTCTACCTTTGCCACTATGTCTGACGCACTTGAGACCTTGTTTTAATGTAATGAATTCTGTCGTGTGAGGTCGTGAGATCCCTTCCTCTACCTACATCCCGACGTTCAAATTACTAAGTATTGCGGTCAGACCTATTACTTACATAAGGTGAGGCGACCTTATGACTGAAAGATCGAACCACGGACAATCCGCCTACCATAGCGGCGGGACCTTTACGAGGTTCAGCGGCTAATGCTAGAGATGCAGTTGCCTCCACAATTCATTGATGATTTTCCTGCTCTAGCGCAAGTACTAGCTAGTGTTCAACAAACGGTCTGTTTCCACGAGGAATCTGTGATTTACGTGAAAAACTGGGCTGGAATTCGGCAGTGGGGGTTAGACTTCAAATCGGTTGAAATGAGGAGGCGCAGAATGCTGGCAGCAGATCATCCCTGTATCCTTATACAGCCTTTTGTCGATGAAATTCCAATTGCTGGAGAGGGTTCTGAAGACGGCGGTTCCGAATACGACTTGCAGGACAAATTGTTGTAACACCTTGGTATGTCTCGAGCATTAGCCTGTATTCTCAAATCTTGCTGACAGAACATGGCAGTCCCAGCCTTTCAATCTACACTCAGGCTGAACGCATAATGCAGAACACCGGTTTGTACAGTTATCCCTTCAAGTTTCGTCTATCAACCTCAGGTGTTTCTACGCACTATTTCCTGGTGTCCCTGTATGCTCTTTGCCCTACTTAATCTTGCCCGACGTCCGTGTGCACTCTTCAACTTCAAGATGTGTGATACACGAACACGAACACAACGGGACTCGCCAATTTCAGATCTGTTGAACCGGCCAAGCGACGTGCCATTTGGCGTCCGACCAGCCTCCAGTCATATTGGATGAAGGAAAGCGAACGTGAAGAGTGCAACCAGACGGCCTCAATTTGAACGGGAAGGGAAACTTTAGTAGATAAGCGTCAATCTCCCATAGATCGACTGTCCGATGTCGAGGTATGGCATAATCCAGTCCTTCTCTGCCCACTCGGTAATAATCCTTTTTTTTACATAATAAAGTAATTAATGGCAGACGAGGCCAAGACCAGGTCACAACGACGACTCGGAGCAGGTACATCAGCGAATTCTCTGGTGCCTCTCGGAGGAGCGATGTGTTTCGCATGAGAATTGGATGGCGGGTCACAAGCAAACATCCTCTTAATTAATCTGTTCGTTTAAAGGAAAAGAACGATCGTGATGTTTCCTAAATTACCTTTTGGCAAGACAATCCAGTCGGGAGTTTAAAAAAAAACTTTCTACCAACCGGTATTGAGATCTATATTGAGAGTCAACCGAGGAACAAAAATTCAACACTTTCAACAAATTCGACCGCCTCTTGCCACTCCTAGTGCCCAACGAAATCCCATTTCTTTATGTTGAGTCTGCGAACCTGTGAAACATTTTTAAAAGAAAATGCGATTCTACTGGTGAGGTGAATATCGACAAGCATGTATCCCACTGACTCCGAGTTAGCCTGGAAAAGAAAAGATTAAACGCTCTGCGATATCGCTATGTCTTTGCCTGGGAGTCGAACCCAGCTTACGCACGATTGAATTCAAGAAACGATTGACAAACTTGAACACGAGCCAATATTATTATAATACTAGCAAAGATGACAAACACGAGTCTTCCCATTAATCTATTCATGAAGAAAATAATTAATATACTTGCTCGCTCCCCACTTCGTGGATGTTTCCTTCGGGCGGCAAGGCACTCTCACCGTAAGTATTAAGTTGACCGGTATTGAGCGTAAACGGAAATTATAAACAGAAACAAAAATTCAACACTTTCGAGCATGCCAACCAAGCCTGAGAAAGAAAAGGATCCACCCTGTCTTTGCGATTGTACTCAACCACCGTGACTGACCGATATACTAGCAAAGATGATAAACATTCATCCCATCAATGACTTGAATTACGACGTCTTCATGTATTGCATGAATAAATTTAATATTTCAAACCGAATTCAAATTCAACACATTCAACACTATACCCATACCTATACCGTTACTATCTTTAAGCCGTACGCAGTAACTGTATAAAAAGTGATTCGCGAGCGAGTGAAGTTTGAAAAGGCAGGCATAGTGTCGAGGATACGGCAAGGAAGTAAGGAGGAGGAATATTTATGGTACACGACAGAGACGAAGGCGAGTAGCGGGTGGTCGTCTCAGGCTGATAATTATCGATCATACTGTAGCAAAAATATTGGAGGATTGAAGAAATGAGTGTGTAGCAGTTGGGTTGGGTTGGGTTGCTCTAAGCAGACAGCGATTGATCTGCACAGCAAAACCAAGTTTTAGCCGGCATACACGAATCAAAGAAAAACGAACAGGGAACTCACTGCGATCAACAACAATAGAATTAAAAATAAAGAAAATAAA
>QLOK01011177.1:0-43887 GCA_003313805.1 Tricholoma flavovirens
CCTGCATTGCAACCTCGCAAACACCAAACAACCCATACTTCCACTTCTCCAGATCTCCGTCGCCGCCAGTCTCGTTCTTCTTCACGACGTGCACAAGATTCGTATCCTCCTAACGACAAGGATAGACCGCACAGTTGGCATGTGGAGCCAAATCCTCGGTGCAACGGCGGTCTCAAGAACGCCATCGACAGCGTCGGCGATAAACTCAACCAGAAGTTGTGGGTCGGTACCCTTGGAACTAACACGGACTCGTTCAGTGAGTCTATGCGGAACGACATCGAGAGTCGTATGGTTTTGCAGAATTCAAGTCTGCCTGTGTGGATCCCCGATGCCGAGTTTGACAGTTGCTACGACGAATTCTGTCATCAGGTTTGTTGGTCTACGTACTGTTTGCACAATTCTAAACTTCTCACAGGTCCTCTGGCCCTGCTTGCATTACGCCATCCCCGATGCGCCAAAGACCAAGTTCTTCTACGAATCCGCCTCATACTCACAATACGTCGCTGTCAACAAGCGTTTCGCAGCCGCGATCATCTCTTGCTACCAAGAAGGTGATATCATCTGGGTGAACGACTACCATCTCATGCTACTTCCCTACCTCCTCCGTTCCTCTCCCAAGATCCCTCAAAGTGCTTCCATCGGCTTCTTCCTGCACGTCGCATTCCCGTCTAGCGAGATCTTTCGCTGCCTCTCCGTCCGTCAGGACCTCCTGCGAGGTGTCCTGGGAGCAGATCTCGTCGGGTTCCAGACTGCCAACTATGCGAGGCATTTTAGACAGACTGTTAGTCGTATTATGACGTATGAGGCTTTGCCCAAGGGTATCGAAGTGCCAGAAGGGGAGGGCGGTGTTAATCGTGCTGTAGATCGGGTTACTGGGAAAGGGAAGGATGGGAAGGAGACGAGAGGGCGCTTTGTGGATGTTGGAGTCTTCCCGATGGGGATCGACGTTTGGTCTTTGAAGGAGAAGAAGTTAGCCTTCCAAATTTTATTCGGATCGAAACTGATGTACCTTGCAATAGAGCCGATCCCGAAGTCAAAGATTGGGTACAGGTCTTGACGCAGCGATATGCCGGAATGAAAATCGTGGTTGGAAGAGACAAATTAGATGAAGTTCAGGTAGGAGCCGGTGGTGCTTGTCATCTAATGAGGAGTAACGCGTACACAGGGTGTAAGACACAAGATCCAAGCATTCGAGTATTTCTTAGACAAATACCCTTCCTTCCAAGGCAAGGTACTTCACCCCCTACACTTTCTCCCACCCATCCCCTTCTAACCTCCTCTGCCCAGGTTGTCTTAATCCAAGTCGCCCTCCAAACCACCGAATCCAATGAACTCGCAGGCGGCGTCGCTGACGTTGTCTCTCGCGTCAACTCCCGTTTCTCTACCCTCACCTACCAGCCCGTCGTATTCCTCCACACCCAAGATCTGACTTTCACGCAATATCTCGCTTTGCTGACCGTTGCTGATGCGTTTATTGTGACGAGCTTGAGGGAAGGGATGGCGTTGAGGACACATGAGTTTGTGGAGTGTCAGGAGGGGAAGTGGAGGCCTCTTATATTAAGTGAGGTGTGTTTTGGTCTTTTTTTTTTTTTGCTGGAAGGGGGGGTGATTTGTGTGCCATGTAGTTCACGGGTTCGTATAGCTACAGCGGGTTCAGATCGTGTATTGCGATTAATCCGTGGGACGCGAGAGGGACTGCTGCTGCTATCAACCAAGTATGTAACTTTCCGTCTCATATACTTCGGCTCTAGTTGACGGACTGAATTGTAGGCATTGACAATGGATGATCAAGAGGCATCGACGCGCTGGGAGGTGAGCTCTAGCCCATCCTCCGTCCCCACCACTTATCCCATCCTCGTCACTTGTAGGAGCTCCACAACCACGTTATTACACAAACAGCCCAAGCTTTCGTTACATCCTTCCTTAATAGATGTATCCGCGCCCACTCGGAACACATGCAAGACCAAGATGCAGACTCAGGCGACGTGCCCACCTTCGATGTCGCCCGCGTTTTACCTAGGTACGTCAACCTCTTAGTCGCTATCAACACCAAATTAAACACAATCTATTGTTTTGTAGGTATAGACATTCGCACAAGCGACTCATATTCGTTGATTTTGAAGGGACGCTGTGGATCCGCGATCTGAGCCGAGAAGGACTGATGCGGATGTTAGAAGACGATAACAACAGTACTGGTGTTTCTACCCATTCTAATATGGAAGGCGGGACGATCAACAGCAAAATTGGTCCCCCAAAAGATGTGTTGAATGTCTTGGAACGATTGGTAGAGGATCCACGGAATGAAGTGTGGCTGTTGAGCGGCTTAAGGGTCAAGGGTATGCTGGAGAGGATTGCGGAGAGGTTACCTGGCATGGGGATCGTGTAGGTCTTCGCCCGGGCTTTGTTCTGTTTCCCGTGATTGTTCTTTTTTTTGGATGTCTAGAGCCGAGAACGGGTGCTTTATTAAGACAATCAAGTCACGTTCGTCAACCTCCCCACACGACGATTGGATCAACATGGTGGCCAACTTCAATTTATCGTGGAAGAGTGCCTGTCTTGAGATTTTGAATTACGTGGGTTCCTTTTTCCTCTTTCTCTTCTGTTCAACCACACTCACAAAATCCCTCATCGTAGTTTACCGAACGTACTCCAGGCTCATTCGTCGAGGCGCGTGAGGCATCGATGGTCTGGCGGTTCTGGACAGGTGAAGTCCCCGATAGCCAATGTGCAGATCGTCAATGGGCGCGTCGCCAAGCAGCCGAAGCCCAGAACCATATCTTCGACAGGTGAAATCATTCTGTTCATTAGTCCACCTGACTCACCACCTAACAATTACCCCACAACTCAGCCTCGGCGAGCGCTACGGCCTCCGCATAGTGCCTGGCAAAAATAGCTTCCTCGTACTCCCAAACAACATATCCCGCGCCTCTGCAGTTGGCGCAATCCTTCACCCCGGCGGACCCGCTCAACACCCCCTTTCAGGGCGCGCACCCTGGATGTCCCCTGACCTCGACGGCCCAGCGAGCCGTGGAGTCGACTTGGATTTCTTGCTGGCTTTCAGTGGGGACGAGAAGTTGTTGAGGAGGTTGAATGAGTTTGATACGGCCGATACTTGTTCGACTGGGGGGAGGGCGAGAGGGACAGATGCGAGGTGGAGGTTGGAGCCTGGGAGGGCCGTGGAGGCTTTGGCTGCTTTTGCGGGTTGTTGATGGTTGAGGCGTGTCCATCGGGGTGGTGAATGTGTATTTTCCCAGTAAAGGGAATGTAGAAGGAGGTTAAGTGGGTAACAGTGTATATGTACACGACTGTAATTTTTTTTTACTAGATTGAGATTTGTATTGTGTTAGGGCAACGTAGTAAACACTTCGGCTGACATGCCCGCGGTTCCATCGCAACTGACTCTATGTACCAGCTCATCGAGCCAGAAACAGTGGAACCAGAAGATACTCTCCCGCAGTGCATTAGGTCGAGAGGCGCCACACCCCTGTGATCAAATAGTGAGCATGCTGATGAAGTTATTGCAGAAGTTATGGACCAGGATTTTTTACAATTGATCTGGCAACATTTTCATTTGACTTACCCTGAAATTTAAGTACCGAGTTCAGGAACGAGTGTCAACACAAATCGACAATAACTTTTGACTATTAACTCTCAGTGCCGTGATAGCCATATGATAAACAAGTATGATAACGACGCCGCGCTGAGAAGCCCTGCGACACAACGTACATTCACTTATTTATGCAAAGCGCAGTAGCCGTTCTGATCATTTCAAGCCCGATGTATTCCGTTGCGCCTGTGATATCTACATTGTTGAAACTAGGGTCAAGCTTCCGATTAAATTTATTGGCCGTCGGTCATGACTACGCCGCATAGGCAGCACGGTTGAGGATGACTTCGAGGATCCAGATATTACGGCTTACTTATGGGGGGTACATCTAGCTGTAACTGCGCAGGAGAGCCGCAATCGTTCCACGGACGAGCCACTCACGACGAACGGGAGAGAAGCAGCAAGGCATTTTCAAACGTGAAGTCTTTGTTAGTGGGGCGAGTATGAACGTGGCATAAATTTAATCTCGAGCATGCAGTGCATATGGTGCGCATATTATGGACGCAGGCATGTGGAGACGTACGGGTGATTGTGGCGATGTAAGTAGCACACGCACAAAGGAGAGTGAGGTAGGTAGAGTCGAGATGACGACAATTTACTCCTGAACACCTGCGTCGTGTTCCACGGCCAGGATGCCCTGTCGCTTCTCCTGGAGGCGTGCTGCACGGCGTTCCCGGGCAGCCTATCAAAAAAATGAGTCAAGATTATGGCCGATGATGATTAGATAAAAGTCTTACCTTGTTCTTGATACGACGAGCCTCCATCTGGTCACTGAGAACTTTTGTACGGGTCTTCTCGGCCTTGGCCTTGTGGATGTATTCCATCAACACGCGCTTGTTCTTGAAGACATTACCCTTGGACTTTTGGTACAAGGAGTGATACCTAGACCCGCGCGATGAACAATTGAAATACAAAAGCAAGCAATGGCAACGCACAGGTGTTTGTCAATCTTTCCGGCCTCTCTGTATTTCCTCAATAACCGCCTCAGGACCCGCTGTCTTCGCATCCAGAGCACCTTGGTTGGCATCCTAGCATCTGCCGTACCCTTTCTCTTACCAGGGCCTGTATGTCTCCCCTTTCTCTTCGCAGCCAGCAGGTCCCGCGTCCGTGCGCGGGAATGCACAGTGGTGGGTTTGATGATAACACGACCATCCTTGATCAACTTCTTGACATGAGTGCGGGAGTTGGCGTTGCCAATTTCAGCTTGTTCGGCGGGATCGAGCCATATTTTTCGTTTGCCGACGCCTGCGACGCTAGCAGCGAGGCGCTTTTGTGACCGCAGATTGACTAGAAGTAGGGTTAGAAAAGATTGAAGACGGGAGAGTCAGACGTACCCATGGTTTGTTGGTTGTCAGTCTTGAAGAATGTCGATGTGGATGATTCACTTCCTCGTTACCTAAGCAAGCCACAGAACCTTGTTGTATGGAACTGTATAGCACCGGGGATCGCCGGTCCGAGCAACATCCAACTACTTGAATCTGTTGGTCGATGATGTCCCTCAGAATATGCTTTCCCTGTCGTTTATCTACTTTGTAACGTGCATACCCATCATCACCCTTGCGTTTGCCCATTTATGTAAATTTAAAGGACTGATTTTCTTCTCACAGCCAGAGTTTACCCCGCTGTGAGCTTGTCAAGGTGCATAGAAGCTTTGTAAATGGTGCACTGGTCGGAGAAAAAAGCCGTCAAGGATGACCCTACTGTCTTCTTTCACCGCATTTCTGTAAAGGAAGATTCTCTTTTTCTCCTTGCCCTCATTGAAGCTTGTACAACGAAGCATTGGTCTGCCCTCCACGCTTCCAAGATATTCCCAGTTGTCCGATATGTTTGTCAAATTGGTCTCAAAATGTTCACTGCTTGCCTGAAGCTTGTCTCGTGGGTTGAACTCGAGGATGACGAGAGAAGCTATCCGGCTGTGGTGGGTGCCCTTCAGGCTGCCCAATCAATCATTCAGGTTATATGGCGCAAGCTAGAGCACGCGACTGTAACTAGAAGCTCTGAACTGCTCAGCGTTGTTCATCAACTTGTACATTGCCTTGTTCAACTTGGGATGGATGATCAATACGAACAGCATTTTCGGTAAATCAGGTCTACGCCGTTTCTTTATTTCAATTCGCTTATTTGATTCCAAGGGATCTGATCAACCTCTCTCCCGTAATCTTGGTTTCTATGCATCTGTGGATTTATGCCTGCAATTCTTCAATCCGTCACCAAGTCAATCTCGATAGGTTGACCCTCATCTTCCGTGACTCTTCAGGAGGATGTTATACACGCATAAAGAATTACCTCGATGATGCAGATCCAGAAGTCCTCTGCAACCAATTAGACGTTATAATAAAAGCTTCCGATATCGACGAAGGATCCCTCGTCGAATGTTTCGCATTCCTTATGTATCTCGAAGAGAAGCATCCCGCACGAATCAACTTGGAGCTCTATGATTTAGAGGCTAATTTCGTGTTACTGTTGGACAGAATTGTACATTCTGACGTAGATTTATGACGTCCGGACAGCATCTGTATATCAGATGGATAAATTGCTGGAGTAGGTTTATTACTTGACTTATTGTGTCCTCTTTATGTTTTCTTTGCTTTCTAGGAAACTCATGGAGGATTCCGCCACGCGGATAGGGCGTCTACACGAGATTTTGAGGGTCCAGGATGGCGCCTCATTGATGGTAGACGTTGCTCTGATGGTTGCCCAGACGTGGTCATCTGAGCGTACCTTTCGACGACCCTCATTATTCTTTGACTCCTCCCTCCAGCAATCTCCAGACCCCGCTGTCTTCAACAAACCCCACCTTTTCCTTCTCCCACAAATTCTCCAAGTTCTCTCCAACAATTATTCCGTCGACCCACCCGACATGTCTACTCTTCTATCAATCCTTTCAAAATCCCTTCGTCCAGTCTGGCTTCCTGCATTATCTCAACTTCGTTCTATGGATGCCGGCAAGCATCCAGGCGCGCCGGAAGTAATCAAGATGTGGACGTCGCTTGGGTGGCTCGTTAGCGTGCATGAACTGATTCAACCTCCGGTGGGGTGCACATGGCTACATTGCCCCTGGTTCTTGAAAGAGACCAATAAAGACATGGCTGTGTGCACGCGCTGTGATTGTGCGCAGTATTGCGATGAAAAGTGTCAGAAGAGGTAGGTCCTTTTCGTTTTGTCCGCAATCTGTTGTCGGGAAATTGTGATTGTGTCATTGACTACGAAGTTGTCTGTATAGGGACTGGAAATCGCACAAGCGAGTTTACCGCCCGTCGGCGTCGAGCTGATACATGACATTGAAAGCTCACTCAAGCCCAGTCGTGCCGCATGCTACCGCTTGGAGAATTCTGTCTCACTGTCGTTGTATAATCCCACGACCAATAAGCATCAGTGTTATGTACCCCTGCACGATTCGCAAACCTTCGACTGTGGACTGCGCTGGGGGCACCCATATTTCGTCGAAGGGTTTTGACAAACCGTAAGAACTATGCGGCACGTCCTTACCGCCTTCCTACAGGTGGGTACATCGTAAAGTAACGACAAAGGGCACCATGCATCATCCTTTAATTCCAAGTTCCCCCTTTAATGGGTGGCACGTGACCTTTGCAGAATATAAATTGGTCTCGATCTCGAAAGTGGATTCAAACCATTCTCCTTGCGCGACAGAGAAAACCCCGTCACTGTTTGAGGTACATACGCGAAATTCTTGATAACATCTTTAGCCATAACTATGGACACGGCTTGGGGAGCTAGCAAGGACGTGCAAAACATTTTCTGAACCCGCTCTCGATATATTCGCAGAATTCCATTGCACCCCTGATCAACTGCTTTCCGTCAGATGCTCTTTCATCCTCACAAGTAAGCGAAATGCGCCGCCCTGCACTCGTGAGTTTGCTTTCTATAGGCCGCTTACCTCCTTGTTTAGCACATCATTCGAGTTCTGAATCTCGTCCCAGAAGATTACGACAGGATACAATTCTACTGTCACAGAATCCGGAGACTATGCAAGATGAGCTATCGTCGGTCGCCGCTCCGATCCGTGGAAAGGAGAGTCCTTGATATAGTGCTGTCGCACAACTCCAAGGCCCCTGCGCACTTCTGCCCAGTGCCCAATGTGCAACATTTAGCAGTCAATTTGACAAATTTCGAATTGCCCGAGCCCTACCCTCGTCTAGTGGTCGGACCCGTGCTGTAGTTTATCAACATTCATATTCAGGGAGAGATCAAACCTTACCGGATAGCATCTGGCTTCCATCCCCCCGTCCTCCGGTCCTTCAATCTGGAGAATGGAATTCGATGGCTGACCATCATTTTATGCAAGCGGATTTCGGCGTACATCCAGCTATACCGTAGTTTTCCCCTACCTTGAAAATTTCCATGCACATCCCAGTTCAACTCCCTTTTGCATTTCGCTGCCTTGCCAAACATAAAAAGGTTTTCTGTCGCGGTCGATCCGGAGTACTCAACAGCCTGAGGTTCGTGCCAGAGTGTCAGGACATTTTCAACTCGAACGAGTGACTTGGATGCTACACAACGGCTTTTTTCGTGCCCTGGTTTTGGGAAACTTGAATCAATACATGTTTGTGGTCTTTCTACCGCATGGTTTTGGGATCCCTATCGCTTCTTCGCGACCCTTCACAACCGGCCTAACATCAAGTTACCCTTGAAATGGCTGGTGCTTTCGCATGCAGTGGTCAATGACCTTGAATGAAGGCAGCATCCCGTCGCCGTCTTCGAGCCAGATACGCGCACTCTCATGTGGTTGTTTTCCCTTAGCGACATGACCATCCTTGACATCCGTCTCAACGTATCTTTGACAATGGACGACAGCACATTGGGCATGATGGCTGATGCTTGGCCCCGTCTCCGCGTCTTGAGACTTGGCGCTTCTTCCACCTCAAATCTCGATGGTTTCCGTCGCCTCGCTACCTGCGCCGACCTAGAACTGCTGGCGATCCGAATGGACGTGACCGGCCCAATGCCTGATATCACACACCCGAGAAACTGCTCCGCGGCGTGGAAGTTCAAGTTGATAAGTATCTCTATCTGTAGATCTCCTGCTGAAGAAGCTATCCTTATCATACAATTTCTTAATGCATTGTTTCCTAGACTGGTGATGTTGGATTGTAGGTATGATAATCCGGACCTCTATGACTTGGAGGGGGACGATCTAGATCCGGTTGAAGCGAAGCATATGATTTGTTAGCGGAACGTTGTGGGTGTATTTACTGAGAGAGCGCCAGAATGCTGCTCTTGAAAAGTATATACATCAACGCTTACAGTCTACGTGATGAATCCAGGTAATCTCTTTGTTTCGTGGTTAGTTGCTTTGGTACCTCTTGCGATTGTTTTCTTGTTTTCTACGTAGGTTATGGATCAAGTATTAGATTTGTGCCAGTAGCCTGAGGGCGGCTTTAATCGATGCATAGGATATTAGCGCTGTCTTGCTATAAAGAAAGGGGCAGGCCGGAGGATTAACTTGTGACGGTAACGTACCAATGCGCCCTTCAACTTTCATTTCTGTTGACTCCACCGCCGTGTGGATACGTCAAAGCTTTGGTCTAGTGTTTGAATACTCGACGTCAGTTAGGAGTGTAGAACCAAAAAACTTTTGGCCTATTCTTGTCCGGGTTCAAGCCCGCTGCCAACTTTTCGAAAGCTCGTCTCGTCGCCTGACTGAAATTAGAACGGCAGTTTTGCCAGAGTGATTTGCCGAGGTCGCGTGCCATCTGTTCATTTCTGTTGACACGTGACGTCAGAGCTTTTGTTCCCAAATCCTATGGTCAACGTTCGTGATGGCAAGCGCCCTGTTACGTAGCGTTACGTACCACAGATGTGATCCGCAACAGAAAACAAAACAGAACTCCAAGATTGGTAGCAATTCGGAGCTGTGGTCACTATCTCATTCTATGTAGCGCTCAATTGTTGTACGATGCATAGCACCTAAGATCCGTGCTGAATTGGTGACGATGTGATCGCTCTAGTTATCCCAGCCAGGACGCGTGTTTACTGATAGCGTCGGATACCCGTATGACACAATGATCTACGTGAGATCCGAATGGCTCCAGGATCTAGATGTCTAAGGCCTCGCGAAAGTGATTTTTTTTTGGGCGACATGTCGTGATTGGTTCTACATTACTAACTAAGCAGATCTTTAGCGACGTTTTATCGTATGACGGCGATCACGAATTCCGGAAGGGCAGGAAGGTGCTATGTCCGAACAAAATCCAACCGAAGACGGTGAATGTTGGCGGAATGCGGGTGGGGGTTTCGATGGACAAGTTGTGAGGATCCTGTGGCGTAGTGAAAGGCTTCAATCAAGTCAAGATCCATGAGAATGAGATTCAAGGCATATTGTGGAGATGACTGTGGGCGCCAATACCACTGTTTTGCCATATGGAGGGAGGTCGTTCATCTGAGCTTGAATGGATGGGGAACTCGCATATCAGTCTGCCGGTGTTCCTTCCGCGTACAACACCATGGGTAACGAGAGTACTGGACCGTGCACTGGGAAAGTCAGTCACGGTCCGTTTGGCACATGGGCTGTATTGAAGCGGGATTTTTGCTGTTCGATATTACATAGCTATTGACATGGACTGAGGATGGGTATAGTGGCTGAGAATATAAGTAAACAGATCAAAAGTATAAAGGGTTGTGTGCAACATTTGTTGATTCCTTTCTAGCTTGCTATATATGATTTCATGGCAATCCCTGACTCTTCTGATACTTCAATGCCTGACGGCGATCCAAGCGAACCAGACATACCAATCACTTCCTTAACCATCTCTCATCCAGCCTCCATCCCTCTTCCCCCTCCAGATGCAAGTGCTTTCGACAAACAACCCGGTAATACACGCGGCGATCTCACAAAACTAGCCCTAGCCTTATCTCCCCCTGGGTCATCTGAAGACGACTATACAGAAAGCCCCGTCTCCAGCTTCCCTTCAAGTAGAGCACCTAGTCGTTCTGCCAGTCGTGCCCCAAGCATGTCCGCTGGCACTTCGGGTGGAAAGCTCACCCCTCATCCAAATGGTGTCAACGGCAAGACCGTAACCCCATCACATCCTTCCCCTTCGGGCGTCACAAGCCCCACTTCTGCAACTACCATAACGCCTACCCAGGCACGACCAGGAAAACCCCCCTCCGTGCACTCCGATAGTGGCGGCAGCAAATTCACTTTGAAGGATCTTTTGGCTTCAGGCCCAAAAGTTTCTCGCAAAGCTTCTCAACGCTCGACTGGCTCTCGCTCGTCCCGGGTTTCCGAGTCCGACGCGGGAAGCACAGATGGTGGAAAGGCTAGGTCGAGGAGCGATAGTGCCGTCAGTTTGACTCAGAAGTATGGCGTCTGTCAAAAGGTGGCTATCGGAAAGGGTGCAACAAGCGTCGTCAGACTTGCTCACAAGTGGGATAGAAGCGAAGAGAAGCTCTACGCCGTCAAAGTTAGCCCCCGTCTTCTCTTCTTTCATGATAATCGATTGATACATTATTGTCTAGGAATTCCGCAAGCGTCGCAAGAACGAGTCGGAAAAGGAATACATCAAGAAACTTACCGCCGAGTTTTGTATCTCTTCTACACTCCACCATCCAAATATCGTGGAGACTGTGGACCTCGTCCAGGATGAAGCACAGCACTGGTGTGAGGTCATGGAATTCTGCCCTGGTGGAGATCTCTATGCTGCGATCAAGAAAGGGTGAGTGAATCTGCTCCCCTTTCTATTTTTCACCGTCTTGGCTTTGGCCTTGCTAGGCGGTTGCTCTTGAGTAGAACTGGGGGTCGGGTGATAACATGGATGTATCACTTCCTTTCCTCCCAGTTTTCTTCTCGGAATGTTCCCGCTAAGCCGTCATCGCGTATTTAGCCTCCGCACCAAAGCCGGAAACCGACTCTTATGTTTTTATTTTATTTTAGAGGAATGAGTCCGAGCGAGGTGGAGTGCTGTTTCAAGCAAATACTCCGCGGCGTTGAATACCTCCACGCTCAAGGCGTCGCCCATCGCGATATCAAGCCAGAAAATTTATTCTTTGATACAAAGGGTAATCTGAAGGTTAGAAACTCCTCTATCATACCGTGACCAAAGGTACTGATCTTGGGGATGTAGATCGGAGACTACGGAGCTTCGACGGTGTATCGTCTTCCATGGGAGGCGACTATTCACATGTCAACGGGGCTTTGCGGAAGCGAGCCCTACATCGCGCCAGAGCAGTTTCTGGGTAAACGTTAGTCGACTGCGCACCTGTATTTGGTGTCTGCTGACGTGTAGGCTTGTGCTTTTGGCCTTGATCAGCCTACGATGCACGGCTCGTTGACATCTGGGCATGCGGGATTGTGTATTACTGCCTGCATTTCCAGGAACTGCCATGGCGCGCGGCACAGCCCGCCACGGATTCGCTATATCAATCTTACGCCGCGGCGTGTGCGGATCCGGCCCCGGCGGTCTGTGCTTGCCCGCCCACGATCAATAATTTGAGTCCGAGGGCGTGTCGCAGTTTGGTAAGGAAGATGCTGGAGCCGGATCCGGGGATGAGATCGACGATTGATGAGGTGATGGCTCATGGGTGGGTGAAGGGTATTGACGTGTGTGTGGGCTCGGACAAGCCCACACATGTGCACGTTAGTGCGAGGGCGATGGGGTTGGCACAGTTGGGGAGTTTACATCCTGGTTAGTGTTTTTTTTTTTTTGTTTTTGTTTTTTTTTTTTGTTTGGGTTCACCGCTGATCAGTGTTTGTAGAGCGTAATTGAATCGGTGTAAGGGACATTGCATCTTGCATATTGTTTCCTCCTCCTGCCATATATTAATTATTGCGACCTCTTAGAACATTTCTCATCAACATCTTTCCCCATGCACGTCCTCCATGACACATCTTGATTGCAGTCACCCGTAAATGCTCATTCGCATTCTGGTTCTTGCGTTGCGTTGCCATAGCCTTCCCTCCTTTGTCACTGTGTCTTGCGTTAGTCCCTCTTTTATAGCTTTCTTACATTCATACGTTTTCCATCTGTTTACGTTGGTTGGATTAGTTTGTAGTTCTACGTATCTGTAATTCAATATATACATTGTTACAACTTTTGAGTGGTGATTCTTTAGCTTTGTCTAGATCTATGTGATTAGGGCCAAGTTGAACTGGACGACGTGATGTATTCCGTTAGATAATTTCCGTACATCCATTTTGTAAGCGCCATCGCCTGGGAGATGAAATTGTTCCTCCGGAACCATTTTTCGTCAAGTTCATAGACGACGTCTAGTACCCAGTCCTGAGGATCTATATTGCCTTCCGTTTGAGATATTTTCGAAACCTTCTTCGTACCACGGCAGTGTCGTCTTTTCGATGCCTTCTCTAAATCTGAATTGTCACACCAGCTTTTCATGAATTTTAGGGACCAGATGCCAAGGGCTAGACTGGTACCGAAGCGGAAAAATTCCCCAGAGATGGAAGGGGGGAAGCCGTGACATTTCCAGTCGACGTGTCCCGTGTTGCCGCCGTTACTAGTATGATCCTGTGGGAGTCGCCACCAGTATTCGTATATCGCGGGAACGAGCTTCGTGTAAGAGTGCTTGGATTTTTCGGTCAGTGGTACTTTGCGCATTATGAGGAGGGACCAGTGGTCGTTTTCCTTGCGGATGTAGAGTGTGTTGAGTCGGATGTGGTCGACGGTGCCGTCGTGAATCTGTTGGATTCGAGAGTCGCGAGAGTCAGAGATGGCTCGATTATTTGGGAGGTGGGACTGGGGATACTTACGACTATTCGTGTGGTAAAATTCATGTATTGTGAAATATCTGCTGGGCCTAGGGGGTTATATAGGCACAGAAGAACGTACTGACCTTTATTGTTGCAACAAGCTGAGGCACTACAACTATCACTGAGTGATGTGTATTCGGAAAAACAAAACTTATTATATAGTCGTTCGTCGGACGATCGTTAAGGAAACCCGATCATGACGTCATATTTATAGATATACATGAGCTAAATCGATACACGGCTCTTTCACTTTCTTCTCCTTCGCAACTTTCTCAACCAAGGCTCCCGATATCATCAGGGTTTCCCCAGTCTCTTTATTCCCCAGCTTCTTCTTCAACAACCCACATTCATTCAATGCAAATGCCGCATCTTCAACCCGCAGGTTTGTTGCCTTTGCAATGCTCCCCAAAGTGCACTGAACCGAGATATGCATCATTGCTGACCCGTCGGCTTGTTTTATGGTGTCCACTTCACGCTGCGTCGTGAATAACGGATCTATTGACCCATCTTCAGAAACAGCGTTGGGACTTGGTCTTGGGTGGACCTGTGGGGACGACGCACCATTCGTAGTATCTGGCGGCGTGACAGCGTTCGGATCGGCCTCGCCATCGAATCCTATCGCTCGTTTTCTCTTTTTCGAGCCCTCCGATAGCTCTGAGAAGTCGGGGTACCCCACTGTCGTGTGAATGGCTGGAAGGTGAGGGGGGACGACGGATAATACGCGTCTGCCAAAATATCTTTGTCATGCATTTCATTTTCCCCCTAGAATAAATGGGATTTACCTGAAAAACCTGATCAGTGTACTGACCCAGAAGGAGAGGTAGGTGCGGAGACCGAGATCGGACAGCGGTTTTTCAGGCGTGCCAACCTTGCCAGCACGACGTGATAATTCGTAACCTGTCAAGCATATTGTTCTCCCTGGTCATAGTCGCAAAACTGCATGCTTACTGAACTCGATCATGAGCGTTCCATACGCATTCCTCTGATATGGGGGAAGTGTCACGATACAGGCCAGATTATAGTCGTCGTATGATATCTTTTCCTAGGCGAAACCTCAGTGACGTTGCCAAATAGCAAAACTGTTGTTACTTTGGAAAAATAGCCCATAATGTGATCAGTGGTAGTAGTTTTAGCGTCTGTCAGGACGTAATAAGAAACTATATGAATAGTATATCAGAACTGTGCTGCAGATCGCGGAAACGACCAACAATTTTCGCAATCAAAATACAGTGTCTTGTGGTCTATAAAAAGTTTGCCAAAAAGCGCCAGATTTTGGCAGTAGACCTAATGAGAAGGACATGCACATCTTCAGTCACCAGGGAGTTTAGAGACGCACTTTATTTGATGCCCCGTCCACCTCCCAGATTGTATCACGACCTTTATGATAAACTCTCCTCCCCGGCGGATGTTTGACTGTGCAGGATTTCTATGTGCACATCAACAACTCAACCTGGTATGAAAAAAAAAGAAAGGAAGGCGCACAGTGTGAACCTCATAAGCACTAGGGTCTGTCATATACTTGAAGCACATCTCGCAAACGAACAACAATGCCTTTTCCGCTCCCCGAGGCCTATCCAGTTTTCCCATAAGAAGATCCAACGCACGGCCACGAGAGCGCCCACCTGCCCTCGAAACTCCTCCAACTCTCGTGGAGTGAGACTGAGGGGTAGCGGGAGGCGCCTCGAGATCGTCTACCTCAAAGTCGAACAACGGATAAGGTGAGAAGTACCTTAGGATAGCAATGATCAATCAGGTCATGAATCTCTTCCACCACCACCACCACCACAGGTATACTCACCAGGTTTTAACCTCCCAAACACCAAAATAGACCTTTTCAAAGTTTTTGTCCGGCAGTTTGTGTTGTAGGATATCGTATTCTTCCTCTGTCATCTCTATCTCTTTTACGGGTGCCTTTCCGTTTGCAACAGGCTGCGCGACCGACCTTCCGCAAGATGAGCGCGCTGCAGAGGGTGTCCGGTTGTCAGCAAGAGCCTCAGTGGCAGCTCGCTTCAGAGAAGGACGGCCTTGTCTCTTTTTTGCAACGATTGGTTTACAGCGCGCTTCGTCCATCCACCCATTCATTCTCCTGTTTAGATCGACGAACTGGACAAAGACTTCGCCGGGACGAGTATCCACGACATGGACGGGGTCTCCCAAAAGTGGGTATAAGGTTATATCTGAATCTTCAGACACGATACTCACAGTCTTTGCCATTCACCTCTGCTGTGTGTGTGGGTGTCTCATTCGCCACCTGTACGACGTGTGTTTGAGGCATCTTACCACTGCCAGTGAATGGCAACTTGGAGATTAGCGCTGGATTAGCGCAAATGAGCTTACGTAACATCATCGTGTGGGTATAGTCAGTTTCGTGTTGGCGAGTTCCACACGCATTGTACCAGTCTTCATTGTTGCTCAGGAGTCAACACTGCGGCCAACTTGCTCAGTAGCTCTACGTTGCTGCCAGTGGATCGTCACCTTTCGAGGTTTGAGTACCTACACCGGACTACTCCAATGGTTCTGGGTCCTACTGAGGCCACGGCTATGCATTAATGTCCTCCGTCGTGATCAAGGCTGTACTTATGTCTAACCCCATTACGTCTGAGCGCCTACATCTATATATAAGCTTCAACAGCTATACCCTCACTGGCATGTCATCCCTCTCTTGGTCCTGAATCGACTTCTGAAGTCAATCTGAAGTTGCGTTCCGCGTACTCGGGATGCCGGCAGCCTATGACATTTACACTGATCAGCTCCGAGAGCTTCGCAGGGGGCAGGCGCTCTATTATCCTGAACCGTCGCCAGAGGAAGGACCCGTGGAGATCGGTGATGTAGGGTACACCAAGCAAGGGGCCTTCTGTCGTCTCTTCAATGTATCTCGTGCAGCAGACGATCCTGCCCAATTGTTGGGAGTACCAGAAAACTTTCAGCCATTGAGCATGGGTCGGATTCGTCATTATGATGCAGCATTGGAGCCCGGCCCGCTGCATAGTAGGACTATCTTTCGCGTCCATGCGGATATCGGCGCATCAGGGTACGTCTGTCCTTCCTTTAATTGTAAAGCTTGACGAATAAGGCCATAACCTTGCAGAGCTGTACTGCCCGCTAACGCCTCCTTCCAATTTTCATGCACGTCATCCAGGGGTGCAATTTTGATGCTCGAGACTCAAATGTGTCGTCAACAAGCACTGCACGAGACACTGTTCAAAAACTACCTGCTTCAACATTGTCTTTCGTGGTATACTTTTGCGAGTGACATCGGTGTTCAGGTAGAATTCGGTGACATAATGTTGATAACCGAGTGTTCCAAAACTGCAGCATGGGCGTCAGCAGTCTACTCGCAGAGCTCAAAGGCATTTGGCATGTCTTTTTCAGCTGGTGGCACTTTCATGCCTGCAACAAGTGGCATGTCAGTCTCCTCTGGGCATGACAGGATTGGTCCTGTAGAATATAGGAGAAGTCAGCGTCTCGTGAGCTCAGAGTCAGGGTTCGACGGGGTTCCCAAAGATCACACTGTCTTCGTGAAAGGGTACCGTCTCGGATCTCGGAGTCTGTACCTTCGGTCTGTTGCGCGCAAGGTTATGAAGGCCAAATCCCGGACTCGGACACCTGACCAAGACCAGATCGATTCTGGAGGGACGTCTCCTAGGGCTGATAGTGGGAGTCGTCCTAGTATTCTGACGACCTCTGGCAGGTCGTTGAAGCCGTCTGAGGCCTCCTCAGTTCTTACGGATGGTGCAACAACTTTGTTCCCTGAATGGCCTGTCCGTATTTATCAATAATTCCTATCGCTTCATTCTGTAATATGTTTGTTCCGCACAGGATTTTCATCCTGCCGTGGCTTTGCTTGCGGATATAATGGAGGTCAGCCACAGCAGCATCGTGATTTGTGATTACTCTTGACACCGTGCTGCAGACGAGCTCCGTCGAGGTCGCGGTTGTCCATGACGACGATTGGTGCTCTACCTACAGTCAGAAAACTGGAACAATAATCGACGAATATACTCAAGCTTTCTTTGACGAACAGTTGCTTCATCAAAATGAGGTAAGCGGTAGGAGTGTTCGCTGGACATTGACTGAAACAGGTTCTGTATGACAGAGATTCAGGTTGAACAACTCCAGTTTTTCATTGGAAGTATCTGAGAAGAAATATATCAATGCATCCGAGGAGCTTGCGAAGATTGAACTCTTGAAAAGTCAAGGAATCAATAGTGCGATCGTTCTGTCCCAGAATGGTGCCTTCTTACATTTTGTCACGTTGTAGCTACTGTCCACCCCGCCATATCAGACCCTCCACATGTAACAGAGCTTCAGCCACTACCTCTAACCCCAGAAAAACCACAACCTGTTATTACGCCAGTTTCAGATGCAAGAATTCCTACAGACAGACTCATGGATGCCTGGAGAATCACACTCCTAGGGGACGGCGGAGTTGGAAAGACTGCACTTGCTGTTCAGGTAAGAATCTTTCTCATGTGTTGGGCCTATTCTTAACTCGAGATTGCAAGTTCACTTTGGATTCCTTTGTCGGTAAGTCAGAATCCATCACAACATTATCATTGTTAACACAGCGACCTTATTTTCGGTTGTCCATCAGAGGTCTGGAACTTTTTTGGCTTCAAAGGCTGGCACTAAAGGTTTCCATTCTCAGACATACGACCCGACGATCGAAGATGCGTACATGAGGTCGATTCCCATCGACAAGCGGATCTGCTGTGTTGAGGTCATTGACACCGCTGGGCAGAGTTCGTTTTGTTTAATTGGATTTGATTCTTTTCTAACGTTTGTTCAGGGGAATACGAGTGTCTCCTACATCAGTGGATTCAGTCAGTCCTTTCTTTTTCTATATACAAGTGCATTTACAGTGTTATGTTCCAGGGAAGGTCAAGCATTTGCCCTAGTGTATTCTGTAGCATCACGGTCAACGTTCGATCGGGTCGAAAGCTTCCGCCAGATGTTGATGAATTCGAGACACTGCAGGCCATTCTTCCTGTTAGTCGCGAACAAGATAGATAAATTCTACGAGAGGGAAGTCTCGGCAGAGGAAGGTCAAGAACTTGCGGAGAAGCTAGGATGTCGGTATATCGAAACCTCGGCCAAGACAGGGATCAGCGTTCAAAAGATGTTTTTCGATCTCGTTCGGATACTGAGGGGCTCCCAGTCTATGTGTACGAAATCTGCCAAGTTATCCAACATGGAGGCTGTGGGACTTGTAGGCAGGCAGAAAGGGAAATGCGTAGTGATGTAAAATTTGTACGATGTGGTATTCTACTCAGTGTCGTTTACCTTAGTACAATTGGAGATACCTTTCAAGATCGACATCAGAATACTGACTTTCAGCGGTTGATTAACATACCACCGATCCCACCATTTCCTCTTATTTCTCCAAGGAGACGTATCGCTTTCTCGCATACCTAGACCTCACATCCCGTGCAAATGCCGGACAAGAAGCGGCCATTGACGATTTGGCTAGAAGTGTCCTCGAAGTTTCGATGAGCTTGGCACAACTCCTTCACACGCGCTGCGGCATTCCTTTTGTCATCTGCGGAGACAGCCACAAGGCTGCACGAACGGACGTATGCCTTCTTCACCTCAACTCCATGATCCTTTTGGTAGTTCAGGAAGACTTCAGCCCCGCCGATCCCGAGCCCCAGGTCATCGCTGAAGCGATTGCTACCTTTCAGTACTTATAACAGAGAGCTTGGCCTTCCCGCTCTCGACACGATGACGATTCCATGCATTACCATGGTGGGAACACGGCCATTCTTCTATAAGGTCCCAGTTACCGAGAAACTCAGCGACTGTGTCGGCAGTGGTCAATATCCTCCGCAGCCACGGTCATCACCCGTTGTTCTCTGCGCGCCCGACATCGGGCGTCTGACGGCATGGAGGTCCCCGATTATCGTCGCGTTGCTCCTGCAATACCACGACGCGTTCCATGGGTTAGCGAGAGCGTATTGGACCGCATTCCTTGATGGCTGCGAATAAGGTATGCTGCGTTATCACAACCAATCGAATCTGACCGCATATATCGCCGCAGATGTTCAGTCATGCTGGAGAGGTGTAAGTTTTCAACTCTAAACATTCATACTTCTCCTTTCTCCATCCCATCCAAAAATTCCAATATCCTCGTCCTCCGCTTCATCCCCCTTCTACAATTGAGTCTCAGACTCTCAGCTGCACCGTGGGCCTGTAATGATAGATTCTCCGCCATCCTTCCTCCTCCTATCCGCCTTCCTTCCCCCCTCTGCCCTTCTAAGTTCCCGCCCTTCCTCTTCCCACCTCTACAGCCTCTCGGTCCCTGGGCTCTTAGCCGGGAAGCTTATCCTACCCACCTCTTGTGCGTGGGCCCCGTTGCTTCCCTCGTTATTGTTCGTTCCGCTTTCGTTTCCTTTTGAGGGGAGCATGGTCTACAGCAGCGTAGGAAACGCTGGCCTGCTTTCACTCCGCTGCTCAGTCAGTGGGAGGTTTGGCATTCTACGGCTCTTGTAGTGTCCCTCTCTCTTATTAATATCCCATCCGCATGTAATGTGTAACATCAGGACTGGGTCCTTCAGCATAATATATAACAGATTAAAAAATGAATAAAAAATAATGGATGTCATCTCTGTTTGCTGCTTACAAATACTATCCGCATCCCTCCATTTTCCTGATGAGAGATGACAACACCGAGGAGAGTAACTGTTCTCATATCTGGGTCAGGTACTTGTCGTTTTATGTCTGAGTATAATCCGGCTTCTTGGATAATGTCTGACTGGCAGGAACAAACCTCCAGGCTCTGATTGATGCTCAAAATACGCCTGCTCTTCCGAATGCCCAAATAATCCAGGTTTTTTCGAATCGGAAAGCTGCGTATGGACTGACGCGTGCCGCTCAAGCTAATCCACCAATATCGACGGCATATCTCGCACTCCAACCGTATCTAAAAGCAAACCCAGGTACGACTCGAGACGATTACGACGCCCAAGTTGCGCAGATGGTTCTCAGAGAGAATCCTGATCTAATCGTCTTGGCTGGGTGGATGCACATCTTTGGAGATGGATTCTTACAGTATGTTGATGGCAGAAAGCCTCTGGAGAGCGAAGCAAAGCCCAGGAAACCAGTTCCTGTAATCAACCTCCATCCGGCCCTGCCGGGTGCGTTCGATGGAGCAAATGCCATCGAACGCGCGTACGAGGCATTTCAAAAGGGGGAGATTGCACGTGGTGGTGTAATGATCCATCGGGTAGTGAAAGAGGTCGATCGCGGGGAACCTCTGATCGTAAGGGAGGTGAAAATAGAGAAGGGCGAGTCGATCGATGAGTACAAGCAAAGGGTTCACAAGATAGAACACGAAATCATTGTTCAGGCGGCGAAGATTGTTCTGGATGAAATGCAATAAGCAATGTAGTTATGTAGTAGTACTCGTTTGCAAGTCAAACAGCAATAAACACACCCCCTCTCTTTCTCTGACCATCTGTGCGATACCTGTTCTCTCTGACTGCGCTGAGCAGTGTTCCAAGCATATATCGGATAAATTGGGCATCGGCGGTGTCACAATACGGCGATTTGATGTCTACTCTATGTGTGGTCGAGCGTTCCGACTCGGACACGGTATACGTAGTACGTCTTGAGATGGCACCATACTCAATGTCTTCGTCAGGTCTATTCCCCTTCATCGACAATATGTACAACCTCGTCACCGCTACGCAGCTATGGTTCAACCGTCATCCGTGTGCCGCGTCTCGATTTTGACTTATTTGATACTCTTCCGTTCTCAGTTACGAATAATTCTGTCTCGATAGTTCGGGTAAACTGATCATTAACCAGGCGTCTTTCTCTGATTTATTTGACGGTGAATTGGAGGATTCTCAAACCTCGATGGCTAACGGGAACGTGAGCTACGATATTGAGGTCCGTTCAGTTTGTTGGTGTCCTAGTCCTCACCAGATTGATCTCGCATGCCGTTCAGCAATTTACCAACTTGAAAGAGCTCGACTCCGAATGGGATGACGATGATATTGATGTGAGCAACCTTATAAACAATTTACACGTATCTTCTAAACCGCTGGATTACGTTTCAAAAGGAAATTGTGATCATGGCACCGAAATCTTCCGGCAGATTACCGACCATCGTTGAAGACGTATGCGAGATTGATACGGTCCTCCCCAAAGTCTGTCAGCGCTAATTTCCCGGCTCCATACTGTTGAAATATCAAAGCAGACAGTTACGATGTCTGATTTCGAACTCTTGGAATATTCGTCTCTTGCCAAAACGAAACTGTGTCGAAAACGTGACACAAACCGACTATATGCGTTGAAGATCTTCCCGAATTGCGTCAAAACGGACTCGACTGAGAGTGTGATCTTAAATGTGATCGATGGCCTTCGAGTGCCATTCCTACCCCCAGTGCATTGGTCCTTTCAGGATGAACACGAATTGTATATGGTTGTGGTGTGTCCGCTCGATTCCTCATCCTGTTAAAGACACATGTCGAAGAACAGGAATATTATCCTCGGGACAATCTTTTCAAGCTCATCGCTCACCATGGCGCTTGCAGGGCTGATCATGCTTTGTTCTATGCGAGCGAAATTGTGAGAGGGTTCAGTCACGATGTTGATTTAATCACGACATTTTTATTCCAGGCACAAGGGTTAAGAGCTCTTCATGCCGCAGGCATCGTCCACCGAGATCTGAGCGCAGAGAATGTCGTGATAGATACAGACGGTCACATTGTTTTGACAGGTTTCGAATATGCTAGCAACATTGAACTGTTGCAGCATAAGGACTGCAAACTTTCGTCTAGCAGTGCAATGGAAAACCAAGCTCCGGAAGTTCTGTTGGGATGGACCCACGACTTTGCCGTGGATTGTTGGGGATTCGGTATCTTGTTGCATCTCTTGCTTTCCGGAGTCGTAAGATTTTTTAATTAACTTGTCTACGCTCCAATGATGCACATCGATTTAGCATCCTTTCAGAACCGATGACTTAGCTATGACTCGAGAGCACCTTCTTAAGACGATCGTTCGTGATCCGATCGTTTTCCACCCACTCCTTGAGCCTGTGGCTCGAGATCTTATTAGCAAGGTATAAAGTCCTTTGCATAAAAACCGACCTATTGATTACGTCCTTCCTGGACGACAGTGTCTTGAACGCAACCCGGTCGTCCGTCTGAATATGGTTGCCTTGCGCAAGCATGATTATTTCTCTACAATGTATGTGTTCCTTTTTTCATGTTCCTTCGCCAATGAATCCTTGCTCCAGAAAGTGGGAAGAAGTTGCTACAAAGAGACTCCAAGGTTTGGTTTTCCCCTCCTAAAGCATTGATTCTACCTGGACATTTGAAACAGTTCCCCATTTCTCCAACGCGATCAGTCATGATTTCGATTTCGGTGCTGGATATTGCAAACCTATTAATAAGGATCCCTGTCCGGAACTCTGCAAACGTGATCAGTCCTCGGAAAGCAAGTTGTTGCAGTCATCAAGCTTGATTCTGGAACATCTGCGAACTAGCCAAACGGTTGCTACAACCTCAGGACAACAGCACCTTCAAGAACTCCCAAAGGTTTCCAGAATGTCTTCGCTGCTGGATGATATACCCGAGTCTGTCGAGGAGGCGTCACTGAATCTGAAACTGGGTCCTTCGATACACAGCAATTTGGCATCCAATAACCTCTCGGTAGAAGACCTTATGGTTCAAGTAGCTGCCCAGGAGCGCATGGCAAAGTTCTGGGAGATGCTAGACTCTGAGCAACCTTCGATTCCGATCTCGCCGCCTTCTTTGAGTTTTACAGATGTCATTGTTCCTCGGTCTCGTAAACTTCGCAAGGCACGATCTTCAATTTATCCAGAACATCGCTTTTCTACCCTGAGTACTTCATCGCTACACAATAAATTACGGAAAAAACCCCGACCCATGAGTGGAGTACCTCTTACGAGCGAACGACAAATACACGAACAGAAACAACTCGTCCTCGATCTCCCGACAGGTATCAAGAAAATTGGAAGTGGTATCGGGTTCACGTACACTCTTCCTGCTGCTGCGGGGTCCAAGGCTTCCATCTGCTCTAACGTGCCTTCAACTTGTCACAATATGCTCCAGGCTAGGCTACCAGTGCTGGCACTCGGACTACGCCTCGCGAACGAGTTGTGCAAGACCATGACCAAGACCAAAACGAAACGCATCCCTGCTCAGGAAGATTACTACCATAGCGAGACGTTCACGCAAGATTCGTGCTGGAGCCTCGTCATGCCCACCGCAATGCCTGTCGATCCGATGTCCACTTTGCCCTCGATGACCTCAAATTCAAACTCGAGTTCAAGCTCCCCGGTGTCAGAAACTGGTCCGCTTACACCCGATATGGTGGATTTTGAGGAATGTAGAGTAATGGAGGGTGGGTTTGAGGGAGACGCCGCCCATGAGGTTAGGGAAGGAGATCCTGTATCAACTTTGCGCTTAGTCTCTTCGTCTAAGTACCAGGGTTCGGAGGGCTTTTCGTTGTGATCAGAGTCTGGAGTCTGTTTTCGACACACTGCTTTCGCGAAGTGTAATTCTCTCGATTTGTATTGTCATGCCTTATAGAAATTAGTATCGTGATACGAGCTGTCTGAGGTGCATATTGTCATCAGCAGACAACGGTTGAACCTTGATCCATGTCATCATCATCAACTCAATGCCGCCAGAATCTCAGCTTCTGGCAAACAGGATGTAACGAGGCACTCAAAAGGCCCCGGATGAGTCACGACTAGTTATTCACTGCTCGTCGAAAGGACTGCCTGATGACATCCGGTTTACAGCGGGGTTCCGGTATAATGGGGCAAAACAGTCGTTATATCGATATCATTGGAGATCTTGAACATGAACAAGATCAAAGCTTCGCTTATAAGTAGCGATGTATCAGCCAGACGCGGACAGATCCTGTGCGAAATGGTAAGCCAGAAAGCCAACAGAAGTTGGGATCGTCCGTAGCCAAAGGAAAAGCTACGGGGATCTGGTAAAACGGCATCTGATTTGGCGGAAGGCAGATGTCGCTCTAGCACGAAACCTGTGAGGCGAAACATACACGTCCAGGTCATGCATTATGCCCCTTACACGAGTGAGACCAAGCACAGATGGAAGACCTACCGAGAATAAGCTATCCGGAAATGAAGAATCTTTCGTACACGTCGTCTTGTGCGGAAGCCCTAGCACACGATTATCGGTTTCACCCTATCGTCAGAAATTTCCTGAATATGTAGATAACCTATCGGAGCCACAGGAATCCACCTATGAGCTTCAATGTGGGGCAGTTTGGCGCGGTCGCCGAATCTCAGTAAACAGTCGGGTCCAGGGACTCTACTGAGCTCTTCCATCACTTATGCTGCATATCAAGATACAATACCATGGCCAGGAAGAATGAACTGATGGCGGAAACCATCGGTAATGGATGGATAATTAGATCCCAGCGAGAGGTACCTACTGTGTCCGATCCAGCTGTAAGTAGAAGTTAGATTGCTAGGCCTTAACACAGTTGCGTGTATGCTTTCAAAGACTCGCCTGCGTGAAAAGCGATAGATGTCCATTCATATAATTCTTCTTCCTCACTAGCTAGAGGATGTTGTTGGAGGTAAACGATGGCGATGCCACTCCAGGTAGGATGACTGAAGACAGACACGTATATCAAGTCGCCTGAGGTACGAGCTGTGTCAAGGGAAGACACGATCAAAAGAATCGGACCCAACTGTAGGTCTTTCCCCAGGCAGAAAAGGTGAGCCATTTATCGTGACCCCCGAATCCAAACCTAAGACAGGGAATGAAGTGTCGAGCAAGGATATGTAACAAAAGTGTTGCAACCTCTGACTTGATGTCCTTGCTCGAGACAACCCTTGGTGCCCGACTCCACAAACAAAAGTTTTCTGTGCCATGCTTGAAAATTAAGATCAATCCGCCTCCACAAAGCGCTCATATCATGTCTTCAGCCTCGGCACCACCATGCACAGCTTCTTCTGTGTCTGCTTGCAAGGAAATCAACTGGCGTAAGAATAGATGGGGAATCAAAGGAAGGGTTTGGTTCTGAGTCTTTACGGAATAGCCATATCCGATTTCGCAGGACACGTTGATCACGGACGTTTACAGGATCAGCATTTGCATGGCTTAAAACGCAACGATACCCGTTACATTGGTCCGCTCCTCCAGGGAAATATCAATAGATGATCGATTATCATGTATCCCTTCTGCCATTTCCTTTCCCATTCTATACTCTTAATTTCGAAATCCAGATCCTATATAATTCAATAAACGGGCCAGTTCTTAGTTTATCTATGCGGTAGTCAGATTTGATAGCTACCTGACCAGAAGAGATGACCTCGGTTTCGAATCGTATCTTCCATCTTCGAGGATACACTTTCAACTTGATACCTCGTTATGTATGAAAAGGCCATGTTATCCAAAAGGTAAAACATTCCGCCAAGCATAAGTCTCACGGAGCCGGCGGTAATATGTCTGTCTTCAGAATACGATTGCCTTTAAATTTGGGAACTGGAGCTTAAAACGAAGTAAATTGACGCAAATTTTGAGAACCTAGCTTCATACCATTCGTATTTTCTGTGATGTAAAAGCGACGTAAAATCATAATGGCTTCTTCTCGAAGGAAACCACCAGTTGCGTGGTATGGCGGATGGGTTGGATGATCTAACCTGTTCACAGATACCTGCATCAATATCATTTCTCATCACCAGCTTCAACAAGTCCTTGAAACTGCTGACTTTTCGTTGACTCCAAGAACGCTTCCACAGCCCCCGAATCTATCGTTACCGCAACCATAATAGACTTCTTTAATTCCCATCTGTCGCAAAGCCGATGCGCACATCATACACGGCTCGACAGTCACATACAGTGTTGTGGTTGAAAGGGGATACTTAGAGACGGTAGGTGTGAGTAGATTGTTTGAAAGGATGCCATCGATGGCTTCGAGTTCTGCATGCCGCGTTGCCTGATCAATGTCTGGTTGTCTTCGTGAATATTGGGCATATAGTGATTTGGAAATACGTTTCTGAGTTCATTTGTCCGATTTCTGGCTTTAGCTATGATTTCGCCATCTCTGACGAAAACACAGCCGACAGGGACTTCTCCAACCGCAAACGCCTCCTCAGCCTGCAACCAACCAGAACGTCGATATCTTGGGCCTGGAGAATGAATTGCTCACCATTCTCATAGCTTCCTCCATCCATTGTAAGTGCAATGGCCCACTTGAGACCATTCGTGCTAGGAGTTGCCAGTTGTGTGGCTGTGCAATATTTCAACTCTCACCAAACGCCTTGATGTTGCCTTGATGACGGAAAATCCATTGCCTAGCAGCTTATATGAAGGCCTTCTTGAAAAGCTTGTCATCGTTCTGGAGTTTGCACAAAAACAGGAAGGAGTCGATACACCCTTGGCTAAGCAAGCTATTCTCCAAGCTGTTCGTCTTCTGTATGCATATGTGTTGCCACCCACTGAACCCGCATTAGACCAATGATTTTAAGAATTCATTGAATCGCGCCAAAGAGCTGGCGGTTAATCTCCCGGGGGGGGAACTTAGGATTGAGGAACAGGACGAAATCATAGAGATGTTGGAAATGTTGAAGGAGCGAAAGTTGTATGTGCTAACTCCCCTCCACATATGTTACTATTACAAAGGGTGCCCACATATCTGCAGGGCGCTATTATCTCAGTTTTCTGAAAAACCAATACTTTCGTCGGGAATGTCTTCGCAAAATAGCATGGAAATCGATTCGATGGCGTCTACCCCATTTCATAATTAGATCACCTGCCAGTGGACCTGGGCAGGAAGAATGGCTTCAGGATCTCGCACAGTTTTGGGCTTCGTGATATTTTCTGCACTGTCGTGATGCGCTTCATACGGCCAGGGTCGTCGGGTCGGGTTTCGGCGGAGGCCATTGGTTGGGCTGGGATGCACTTGATTATTTGATAAGTGGATGGTTCATTGTCAGCCTCCTCTACGCTCTTTCCCTGCTTCTGACGCTGGCCGTCCTCTTGCTTCACTTGTCCTTGTGCTCACGGTTTCCTTTGCTCTCAAGTCCTCTCCTCTGATTTTCGTGCCGCTCGATGTGGCCCGATATCTTCTCATTTATTCTAATACTTTCTCTTATTCGGGGGATTCGTAGTCGAAACTCCGATATTACATGGATCCATCCATCAAAAGACGATAGCTTTGGCTCTGGGGACAAGATCCTCTGTAAATGGACAGCGGAGAAGGCAGTTGTGTCGCCATCAGTTCAGCTCTGTAGGATTCCCGACGACTCTGCCATTGAAGAACACGGCAATGACGATGAAGATACGAATTCCGATATGGATTGCGGGGAATCCGTGTGGCCTACCGTCGAGCAAAGCGGTGGTCAATACACCATGTCACTGTGGGTTCACTCTCGACTTTCGGAGGAGTATTATATATGCTCATGAGTGACGCAGTGCGGTGCCTGACGTGACAACTGAGGGCAAGTACACTTTGTGGATGAGGGATGACTTTGGGTCGAAGTTTGAAACCTCAAGCTTCTCTCTGCACCGTGAGTGATGGATTCGGCTTGACACATATCTTGCCTTATATCTCGATGTCTTTGCCGCTACCCTAGCTGCCATAACTGATTCTGCAACCACTCCCGACGAAGAGCAAGTACCCCTGAGCTTTCCGGCTTATTCCAGTAGTTCATCGGCTGCGGCTGCAGCGCAATTCACTGATTCTTCTAATGTTGCCGGCATTAGTGCGTCAGCCACTGCTGCATCCATAGTTGGGTCAACTACCTTTGCCGATTCCTCAGACGACGCCACTGTTAGCCCGTCAGCCACGGCTTCATCAAAAACTTATTCATCTTCCGCAAGGCGACATCCAACCACTTCTGTGAAATCAGACACGTTGAGAACCATTGCACCTTCTCCTGTCACCACGACATCTACATCACGCGCTTTTAATACTAGTTCTCCATCCGTCTCCCCACAGGATTTGGCAACGCGAAGGGCGCCATCTACTGCAGCCTTCGCTGTCCCACTATCTGCCATCGGCGCTATCCTAGTAATTGCTGCAGGCTTGGCATTCCGGCATCGTCGACAACTTAAAGAAGAGCGCACGAAAGATGCAGAGAAGCTGGGTCTGTCTCGTCAGTCCAGCATCCATACCTATAAGTCGGCTGGACAAGTTCAGTACGCCTTGGATGTTCTTTCTCGACATGACATAGGGTACGGGGCTGCCCCATCTCCTGTGCCATTGTTTATGCCTGTGGAGAGAGAGAGCGTACGTCGGGACCACAAACGGCCGACCAAGATGGCATTTACACCTGCATCGTTTGTTGCACCGACACCCTCGGTGAAGAGCTCCGAATCTATTCGTACAACGAAGTCGAGACCATTGTTGACCCGATTCGATCCGTCTTCGCGCAGCGATGTGGATACCCTTCCAGGCACAAACTACGCCGCTAACTGGAATGAGGATTCTGCTACCCATTCTGTTATTGCGGATTACGTCATGCCTTCTCCACCCCTTCCATCAAGTCTTCAAACCGCGCCTCGGAAGGCATATGTACGAAACGGGGCCCCAAGCCTTCCGGCGTCTTCATATAAGAATAGCTGTAATCACAAGCCTCTCCCGCCGGGTCCACCTGCTTGATCTGGTGCACCGCTGCCATTTGTGGCAAATTGAATAACGTTCTGTATCGGTTGATCTGCCATTGGAGACCAATTCATAGCCGTCGATGGTTTATAGAACATTAGAATGATAGTCACGGCCAGGTGCCAACGGACAGTATGCTGATCCCCTTGGCACGTTTGTGAAGGTCCGTAGACATGGGGCAGGCGTTTTAGTTTACTACGATTGCGTATCTTAAATTGTTCAAGTTATCCCGGGCCATGAACTTAACATGACACAGTGTTGGCAATAGTTGTCAGATAGATCACCAACTTGAAATTGATCTCGGCGATATAGAAACCTCGTCCTGGGTATGTTGTACGATTTGCAGAGGTAGAACTTTCGTTTCCGTATGTCTAGGGGCTTGTCCCGATCGTCCGTGTTTGGAACAATTATACTACTTCCCATCAAGGAGAACATCTAGATATAGGCCTGACCTGACATGACTTGGAAAACACATGAGGAGGAACAGGAAGGAACACGTAACCGGAGTAATTCGAGTAGGCACAGGTAACCCAGGTGAAAAAACTCGTTTGCGGCTAATAGAATATAGTGGTCGATCAGATAGATGGCTGCAAAGGTCGAGCCCATACTATTTTGAGACTCGGAATAGTCAATAACGGTGTGTTGGATGTCGTGAGGGCATCATGCGGATCGGGATGTCTTGAATAGAGTATTGGCCATCAAAGGGTCGCCGAAATACAGGATGCAAAGAGCTACCTCATATATGTTACCTAGTGGCTCGAATCGTTCAAGTTAGTCAAATAGAACGGATAATCTTTGTATCGAACTTCTATCTCATGGAATTAACGAATCTCCTTCAACGTCATACTATTTATCTTGTGAATAATGATATCGCGAGTGTGGGAGTAACTCACTGCTGGCAGTGGGGATATCAAAAGGGGAAACTTGTAGGTTAAATTTTCACTATAGTAGTTTATCGGAACTGGAAAGTAAAAGTGAGACCTCCAAGTCATCCATCCACCGCCGTGACGTCTGCATATCTCTGGGACGAAATGAGGACACGAAGGGATTGCTACAGCGCGTCGTTGAAAATGCAAGGCACGTACGAGTACCTGTATTACATGCAAAATCGCAGCAATGGTCAGTGTGGTGCAACAGGACGTGAGACGCATCATGGCCTAGGTTCAACATACTTACTATCATGATCCGAGTCGATGCAAAGATTTTTCTGTCATTGTTTGTCGGACCAAACAATGTGATCAGTCCAATTATTCAAGTTATGCCCGACCGGGCAAGCAGCCCCCTGTTCCCTGCATGACTTTACTATGCATGTGTCCTATTTGTGCCATTAGCAATGCACGTGTATATTCTGTCCGATGTAATCGATTAGTTGTTGATGGGAGAGCTAATCTCATAGTAGAGACTGCATTCGCATGTGTTGCTACATATCGCGTTGGCTTGACGTTAGGAAACCGTGGTGGCACTTCACCATAATATATGCAAAATCCATAGTGCTAATGATTCGCTTGCAGCCCTGGCTTTCTATTAGGCGTGATGTCACACCATTTGTTCATCGGAAGCATATTTTGGTGCCCGGACGGCTACACTGGAGGCTGTTGTGGTATGGCTTGCTTCTTATTTCCGAGTCAGATGCTGAGCGCTGAGCGCTGAGCCATTAGTCTGACTCCGCATGCACGCCTCGCATTAATCCAGAAACTACAAACTGTTGCTATACACAATGCCCACCGCTGATTGCCAACCTTGGATCGTCATGATGGCATTCAAGTGTGATAGCCATCATCGATGCATCATCCTGTGACCGCAGCGGCACACAGCAATCCCTGATTCGCAAATCATCCATGTCCGCCGTCTCGATTGTGATACTCGACTTAATTGTGTGTCACTTCCGGGTACCCCGATAATCACTGCATTTGCTACATGTGTCGATAACCACTTCGTGACAGATCTTAACTTACTTCACTTTCATGCCTTTGTCATGCCTACCGCAAAAGCGCCGAGACTCGATCATCCTCCTTGACCGGGGTATCACTTTATTTAGGCTACTCTTCCTACGGTTACATTCTTTACCTCTCTTTTAACTGAAGCGCTCTGGAAAGCTGCTCATTATGGCTGATGTGCCCTCGCCTACCGTGCTTCCGCCTATACCATCCAATATTGCACACCTGTGGGTTGACCGCATTCCGTTCTTCTGATCGGTTCTGATATACTTCTAGAACTGCCCCTCTGGTTAGCTAATTTGTCTTCATCTGGATTCCAGTTTTCAATTACCTTGCACCATTTCGGAATCGCAGCTTGTCGGAGGCCTCCTTAATTATGCGTTATACGGGGTGCTGTGTGTCCAAGTCTGTAAGGCGATGTTCTCTTTGTCCCAGTGCAGCTATTCCTAAGAACCATCATGATAGATATCTACTACATCTCATTCCCCAAGGACAAGCGAGGGATCAAACTTCTAGGTATGTAGCTTGATATGCCATCTTTGCTCCAATCTGACCATATTTTGTAGTCTTTGGCGTATTTATCCTGGAGACGCTTCAAGTTTGTTTGAGTGCGGCGGATATTTATCATTGGTTTGGATCCGGCTACGGCAACATGATTCGCCTTGGACAAACCTATCTTTCTCCATTCGACACTCCATTAATAGGTTCACTAACCTCATTCATCATTCAAATATTCTTCTGTTATCGAATCTGGACCCTCAGAAGCAATTTTTGGCCATTGTGCGTTTTAATTGGTGCTGTGAGTTCTGCACCAGAAACATTTACACTTATCACGATAAGATGTCGAACTTGCAGGTATCTACTACACAACTATATGGAGGAATTGCGGGTGGGATTAGGGTAAGGACCGATAAATCTCATTAATGCTGTATGGCTACAGGCCGAAAGCAGGGACACCTCAACAAGGACTTCGCTCACGCTCATCTCCATATTGAGGATGCCTATGTATGTTGATTGACTCGGTTATCAGGAATTTCCTTCACGATTTGCAGCTCTGGCTCGTTGGCAATGCCGTCGCCGACTTATTGATTGCAGTGACGATGACCTTCCTTGTAAGCGACACGTGTGGTTTTCCGTTGATCTTATTCTCATGATAGTAGTTAATGCAAAGTCGAAGCCGAGAACACAGCTTTACGAGTGACGTTATAACGCGCCTTGTGCGGTTAACCATGGAGACCAATAGCTTAACAGGTAAGCTGACTTTCAAAACAATTAGCCCACTGTTCACTGTTTTGATACAGCTGGTATCGCTATATTTTCCGTGATCCTTTTCGTTTCGTTTCCAGTACGTATCTCCCCACAAGTTCGTAAATCAGCCTTACGTGGATGAAAATTGCAGAACGCAAATTATTTCATATGCCCGTGAGTATACTCTAAGTAGGTTTCGGTATCTTTAACAAAGTTTCATGATTGTCTACAGAACTCTCGTTATAGGAAAGCTGTAAGTTTCTCATTTTGCCTGACGTTTTAATGCCAACACGTGGCTTATTGGTAGATATTCCAACACACTTCTTGTCACTTTCAACAACCGCATCTACCTCAGCAGTCGACTGGGAGACGTCCGTCTCGCCTCTTCCGAAGCGAGATCTGCACCGAATCCAGCTATACCCCATCCGAAAACCACGGACGCTAGTCGCATTTATGGTGCAGAATCATACAAGATTGAGACATTCCGCGGAGACCGTGACATCGAAATTGGCATTCATACTCACCAGGTATGAACTCTGGAGCTGTAGCGTATTTGCGATAAGCTAATAGTCGTTCTCTCTTGGTTCTCAATCACAGAACCACGCAGTCAGAGGTGATTTCTAGGACATTGACATCGTCATTTGTTTTGTATTTGTAAATTATAATGTAATCTCTCCGGGTCTGCATGTTTCATTTCGGGATATGGACGTTCATTGAGTTACGAGCGACTGAGGATGCAGAGCCCGACCTGTACACTTAAAAGTACCTTTGGCCGGGAGTACTAGTGGCTAGTACACTTAGGTGAGGGTGATTTTACACGGATTTAAGTTGGTAGTGGCAGGCTTCAAGTTAAATCAGCCAGTAAGAACTTAAAATCAATCTACGCCAGTAGTTCACCTCTGTGATCACTGCTCTTGCTTCGAGGATTATTCCGACGCTGTACACTAGGTAGCCTTGAGCTTGAGCCCAAGCTTGAGTTGTTACTCCCTTAAGGCGCAACTGTGAAGTCATAATTTCCTCCAATGTCTATGATAATACAGAACTCAGAACCTCAGCCCATCAGTCGCGTTTGTACCGTAGCGTAATTCTATAAGCTCACGCAGCTGAGAACACTATAGCCGCCAATGGCTGCTCAAATTTCATCGCCTCAAACTTCCAGCCAGCCGCCTTCCCCAGCTCAACGAATTCTGGCAACGTTCTCTCTTGTGCGTTGAGCAGGTTCATCATCTGTAAATTATCCAAATCGATCACAAATCGGAAAAATAATATAAATACAGACCTGTATATCAATTGCTGTTGCCCAATCCATTCCAGAGGGCAGAAGCGAAGCACCCGTTTCAGAGTCAAGGCTGCGGCACGCATTTGGAACGAGGAGGTCCCATATAACAAGCTTGGAGCAAGGGCCAGCAGCTATGCGAGTGTTTCTGAGGATTTCGATAGCTTTCGCTGCGTTCCAGTCGTGGATGATGCAGCGCAAGGAATATACGGTGGCGCCTTTGACGGGTTGGGGCTTGAAAAAGTCGTGAACTATGAAGAAGATCAGGTTAAAAGCTTGTGAGTTTATGCGATCGAACGAGTAGAACTGGCCTTGGAGAGTAACGCGGCCTGTTGCGATTAAATCTGGAGCTTGGGCTGCATAAAACTAGCCGAGTATTCAGATGGAGGGTAAAGAAACTAATGAATCTGAAATCACTTTCTCGGCTTCAGGGACGACTGTTTCTAGGTCTTGTACGATATATTTCAAGTGCGGGAAATCTTTCGCCAGGAGCAGCGTCAAGTTTCCAACACCGCCGCCGATGTCAACGATAACCGCATCATCCTTGAGTGCTGCCCAATCCAAGGCTAGCCAGTAGTCAAGATTTGTGGGGGTTCAATAAACAGACCATCATTACACACCATCTTTAAAAATCTTGACGGGATAACGGTCGACACCACCCTTGACGGCAGCCGCGAATCGAACACCACGGTGTGCATTCTCAGGCTTTGCATACCACTCCCACATGGTGGACGGGAAGTTCATTGCTATATTGAATGGGCATGGTAACCCCTTAGGGTCAATTAGGAAGGAGGAGAGGAATGCGCTGCTCTTCAGGCCTTCATCCGCTCTACATGTCTTATGTTAACTTAAGATGCCCTGATTCAGAAAAGCAGCACAATGACGTACACATGCCCTACGAACGCGGCCACACCAGCGTCATCATATTTACACATGGGACTATGGGTTTTTGGGTGTTATATACAGAAGTCATGATAGTTTGACTTACTCGGCTTTGATCTCTAGAAGAGTCTTCTTTTTTTGGAGGGCAGATGAAAGTCGGTTGTTCGCAAAAATGTTCGGGGAAACTTCCACAAAGACATGGCGGGCAGCCAGATAACGAAGTATACGACCTGGATAAATATTCGGTGTCGGTCCTCACACCAGCAATACTTATTGGGCTCCTTACTGAGATGGACTGCGTTACCAACGCCGGCTGCGGTCGCGATGTCGTTCGCATTGAGTCCCTGGATGATCACATGACTCAGAACTTGAACATCACGCCGGAGGCTTTGTACTCACCTGAGAGCCGGCGTTCTTCAAGATGTCCGGGATGTTCATATCGACAACAAACCCCAATGATGCGGTCGTGTACGTGCTCATGACACTTTCTTGGAGAGTCTCCAAGGGTTGTTGGACGTGAGCGATGATCTGGGCAGCAGCACTTGCCACCAGGCGCTGTGCGCCTATTAAAGTGGCATTCCCGTCCAAAGGCGATGGAGAGAAAGGTTCATCTAGAGACGGAAGAGGGACTCCAGCTTTAGAGTACGCGGCTTCGATGGCATCTACGCCAGATAGAATGGTCAGTGCGAGTGTTCTCAGTGCGCCAGCCATTATTGCAGTCGATCTGTTATTCGCCACAAGTTTCGCCACGGGTTAAATAGTACCTTTGACTCATTGAAGACCGCAAAAATCGCATCAGACTCGTGCACCATAATAGTAAGTCAAGCTGCTGTGTAGAGGTCAACAATCTGATAACGCATGCAACCAGAAAGGTTGAAATTATGCTCCGCCTTACTTGCGCCATAGTCCAAAGTTCTGCCAGGATCTTAGGTTTCCAGATTATACGATCGCCGCCACCGTCCAGCCCGGTGTGGACTATTTGAGTCATAATCAGAATTTGGCGTTGTCCGACTCGGATTAAATAAATGTTGACGTTTGACTGGTATACGTTTGACTGGTATACGACAGCCCCGAGTTCACAGAGTTTCCCGCAGTAGTATTCTTACTTACCCGGGCCAATCTTCACTGAAGCGCCTTAGCATAATCGTGATTCCACCCAGGCTACGATGTCGTACTACTTGGTGGTGGCGTCTATCGCCGCAGCTTGGATCGCTCGACGGGCTTGGAGAGCTATCGCAGTTAAATCGCCTGTGAACAATCTTTCAGGTCCAGCCTCTGCCTCTTGGTTTACTGGTATGTTGTAGTCATAATGTGCCTATCAATATACTCAGTCATACGAACAGGCAACCTCATCCAGTTGAATGACCCAGATGGGTTGGAGTTTCATCATGGCATTGTACGGGAGTATGGGGGGGCGGCAAAAGTTTATGGCTTGTTCGGAGTATGTTTCCTCCACTCTCTCGTTACAATTATGCTGTTGACATGGTACTTTCAGGATGAACAGATATATTTCTCCGATGCTTTAGCGTTAAGACATATTGTAATCACAGACCAATCAATCTTTCGCGAGACCGAAGTGTTCACAGAGTATGTGTCATACGTTGCTAACTTCCATTCTAACTGCCTTCGTGTTCCGTAGGCTTAACAGACTTACCTTTGGTGATGCTATGACCACCGTTCATGGTATCTGTTCTCGCATTTCATTCTAGTTGCCGAGATTCATGTCATTGCAAAGGTGCTGAACACAGACGACAAAGAAAGATACTGAACCCAATTTTTTCTGCGACCCATATGCGAGCCTTGGTTCCTATTATATATGATATCAGCGCCCAAGTGAGAGGTTCTCGTGTTGTTTATTTCCACACTTACTGATGTACCTCGTAAGTTGGCGGACGTCGTGGAGCGCAAAATGCAGAACGGAGAAGCGCAGGTCAACATGTTGGATCTATCATACCGTATCGCTGTCGAAAGCCTGGGACAGGCGGGACTAGGTTACCCTTTTCACAGCCTGGATGAAAGTAGAAGCAATGCGTACAGTGACTCCGTTAAAAACTTTTTGTGTGTTCAGTAATTTGAGTCTATCACAAATGCTTACCTTTCTTGTGTAGCCCTAGCGTAAGTAAACTCGGCCCACTTCTTGCACTACTTCCTGTCGTTGCGAAAATTGGATCAGCACCCTTCCGCCGGCGTGTAGTTGAACTTATTCCGTCGAAGACGGTGCAGGCTGTTAAAGACCTTATTGATATCATGGATTATTACGGCCATGAAGTGCTTCAGAAGAGAAAAGATGCCATCTCCTCCGGGCATGACAACCTCTCAGAGAAAGTTGGAAGGGGGAAGAACATCATGACTCTGCTTCGTATGCGTCTCTCGTATTTCGGTCTAGCTTGGTGGCTAATTCCATGAATATAGTTCAAGCGAATGAATCTGCTTCTGCAGCGGATCGTTTATCCGAGAGAGAAGTCGTGGCCCAAATTAAGTAAGTTTACATATATCCTCAGGTATCGTTCTAAGTGTTGGCGGCTATCTAGTCTCTTCCTTTTCGCCGCTTCTGATACAACGTCCGGCGCTCTGAGCAGAACATTTGAACAGCTCGCACGGTGTCCTGATGTTCAAGAGAGGTTGAGGGAAGAAATTGTGGAAGCTACCTCCGGCCGTGAAACACTGTCCTACGATGAGCTCAACGGGCTTAAGTATCTGCACGCGGTGGTAAAGGAAACCTTGCGGTTGTACGTCGAAGGTTGTTTGCCTCGTGGTTGTTCTCTCACCATTACTCGCGTTGCGGCCAACAGGTACTCCCCGACGGTAAAGTTTGAACGCACGTAAGATCCTCTCATTACCCAAAGAGAGGCTAAATCTGACTGTAGTTCATAAAGCGCGTCTCAAGATGTGACAATCCCATTGCATATACCAGTGAAGGGGACAGATGGACAGATGATCTCACAGATCCATGTTGTGAAGAACCAGAACATCATCATTGGTGTTGCCAATTGCAATAGAGATACCAGGATGTGGGGAAGTAATGCGACAGAATGGAAACCTCAGAGATGGCTGGAGCCCCTTCCTCAGTCGTTGATAGAGGCGCGTATTCCTGGCATATTTCCAAATGTGTAAGCACTGCTTTTGTTTGCTATAGTCATTCAACGATTGACGTGGTATTCAGAATGACGTTCTTGGGCGGTGATCGAGCTTGCATGTAAGTTCTTCATGCGAGCCGTCCGAATGGATCATGACTGTGCTCATTTTGCCCGCAGAGGATATAACTTTGCGCTGATGGAAATGAGTACGTTAATTTGTGCACTGGATGGTTGAGACATTTTTGATCTTCCTGCTTTGACAGAGGTTGTCCTCTGGACGCTTGTTTCAAGATTCCGATTCGCCCCGTCGGACGACCCAGTGGAGTGGAAACTTGGATTTACGCAATACCCTATTGTTCCTGGGCAGGGAGCTCGGCTGCCTTTGAGGGTCTCGTACGTTCACAACCCTTTGTATCTTTAGTAATAACCTAGTTGAATACAGACGTCCTACCTTATCCATCTGATCCCTGAGTTGCATCCATCAGCCTCCTTTTTATGTATGTGTCTTGATCAGGCGATCGTTCCACACATTAGACGCCGAAGACTAGCAGAATGTCGTGGCAAACCCGCAACGTACTCGCAGCAGCCTATCGGCCATTGTGGACATCTCTGGCGCTGGTATCTGATATTTTCTTCCAACCCCGGCAATTCAAGTTCCCATAGTTCTCGACAGAGCGTCCGATCGTTTGTCAGGTCTTGCTAGATGTATGAGATAACGATCTACGGACACAACCAAGAGAGATGTGGTAGAATGCTCTACCCCGATCTGACCTTTGACTGCTGAATCATGTCTATTCACCTGTCTCCGCGTGGCGTGTGAAGTCATCGCGACGTACTGTGGGATTGCAAGGAGCTGGTTTTATGTCCTGATGCTTTACGAGAACTTAGGTCTTCTAATGATAAAACTTTGAATTTGATTGAGAGAAGCCTCGTTCACACACTTCAAGCCTTGAGTGTATGCAGCTACCGTGATAATTACTTACAGTTGCGAGGTTGCTGTGTTGCTTGGCTGACAGGAGGTACAGACCAACGCTTCCGGGATGTATCGTCGACTTATATGCGTCAGCTCCTCCATCCCGGAATCCGTAACTCCGGGTCGAACCGTTGCAAGCCGTTGCATGAGTGCTGCCTCAGAGCGGTTCTGATATGTAAACGGGTCAGCTAACTTCGATGTAGATTTTAGATCCTTACGGAATGTCACCTGTCTAATAGTGCACCAACGGGCCGATCTCATCACTGGAATATCAGATTTCTTATCACCCCCATTAGCTTTCATTGTCCCACATAAAACATTGAAAATAGACGGTTGTCCCCGCGGTCAATTGCGGGCCCTTGTAACCAAATGAGCCGTTCTAAGCACGTGAACACTGCTTGCGATTTCCTCCACTACAATAATACCACGAATGTCGATCATATGTCGGAGATCTTAGCGGACAGTTTTACAAGCACCATTCGGCCGGCCACGCTCGGTGTTCCCGTGCTGGGAAAGCAACCATTTTTGGACCGAATGAAAGTAGCTGGTATCAGCTTTGGCGTAAGCTTGTAAGCTAATGGTCAATTCTGATGACGGACCTATTTCCCAGCTTGCGATGCCCAAACCTGATGACATCATTGAGACAAATGATGCTGTTGTCTTCCATGTGTGTGCATACCACGGTGTTATCTGCAGAACCTCCGTGACCCACAATACCCCACAGACCAGCGCCAATGGGACGACCGCTAGCGGCTTACCATGGATAAATGAATATATCTTCCGGATTAGATTCGATAATCAAGGCAAGATCGCCAGTGTTGACGAGTTCACGGACTCTGCAGTTGTTTTGGCAGCTTTTGCCAAAGAAACTGCTTCAGCAGAGGCAATTAATTTCTCTCCCATCATATAAGCAGCATTTCCTTTCCGACAATCTCGCTAAGCACCTCTTCATTTTCTCGGGTCTGAGTTGTTTTCCATCTTCTCTACACTTTCGAAGTACCCATCAGCACTAGTATATAGGTACTCGATTTTACTCTGTGCCTCAGAACTGAATTTGTATATGCCCAACCGGAGGGGGCAATCAACACAGAATTTCTCAGAAATCTTTACTAATAGTTAATTGTGAACTTATTGAAACGGAACTTCTGCTCAAGTCAATACCACAGACTACAGGCAATGGACCCAATGGTTGAGTCTAGGATTTCTCTGAGAGGGTTTGGGGGATCCCAACCTTCCAATCAGTTTGCAGTCATTGCGAATACCTCTGACTCAGTTTCCGAGGACAACCCTGATCCTGCACAGACAGTAGATGCTCTCTGGGTAACATCCCAGAGACCCCCGTATCTCAAGTACCATCTCTACCAAGCTTAGGGGCCCCAGACCACGAGCTACCCATCCTGTTGACTCCTAGTCCAGAGCATGAATGGATGATTCAGGACTGCTTTCCCCCCACATCATCAAAACCCAACAAAGCTGTCTCCCTTGACAAGCTAGGATTGCTCTGTGACAGTGCACCCCAGGATAATTCTACTAGCATGTAGATTGTCATGTTTATATTCAAATAAAAGCAGCCTTCATCTGCTGGCTGAAGCCAAAGGGGGAGGGTGTAGTGATCCCAGCCTATGGACTTATGTTTACTCTTGTTATAATTTCTTGATGTCATCTTCCTTATAAAGGACCAGCTTTATGTAATATAAAGCATCCTTTTTTACAGTACAGTCAACTCCCTCATAACCCATACCCCCTTGGTGGACACTCCAGGCTATGGGTTATGATGGAGTATGGGGTTTGAGGATGGTTCTAAAAATAGGTCCAAAAAAATCCGAAAAAATCAAGAAAAATCAGGCATGTATTTTTGAAGCATGTAGGTCTGTTTATGGCACCAACTCTAGAGTAGAACTATGTACAGCTATAATGTAAACTATATACAGCTAAAGTAACTGTTTTCAATTCACTTGTACATATATACTGCTTGTAAAATTATTTGAAGATTATACACAATGAAAGTGAATGTGACATCTCTGCCTGCATTTGACATCTAAAAGAACCCAAAACTTCCTCTAGCCTGCTGCAGTGCATGCAATGGGATCATTGAGAGTATCAATATACTTATTAATGATGGATGCTGCCTGAAGCACTTCGTGATGTGAAGGACATGGCTCAATGGCAGATGCATCATTAATGCATCATTGTTGACATCATCTCCACCATTAATCAGTCCCTCTTCCTGCGCTTTTTTTGCATCCAACACAGCCCAGCATATTTCTTATGCAGCTGAGCCTGGAGCTTCTCTTTCTTGACTTTAACCTGAGCCTGCAACATTTTCAGTCCCTTTTTCAGGACCTCAAGAGGCCTCAATGGCATGGGTAGCTGGGATTTGAGTATTAGGGCTGCACACCGTGACCGTACAGTACGGGATAGATGGACCCGTAGTACGGTTGCTGTACCTGTACCGTTACAGCTCTTTGCAACTATGTAGATGGACGGTGGACGGGACGGACAATACCCGTCCAATACCGTCCAAGGTATGGCAATCAATGGGATTAGATGGCATTGGACAGGAATCTCTGAGCAAACTTTAATTTTTTTCGTATCAACATGCCACAGACTACTAGTAGATGATCGAACGACACACAACTCGCACTGTTGCCATTGAACACCATGCAAAACACATACTAGCCGTACTGCCGTCCCATTTTAATATATCTTGTTCTTTCAGATTTCCTTATGCATGTAATTAGTGTCCCTTCATTTTCTTGAGCCCTGATTCTATTCGGTGACGATGTCAAGCCTGGATAGCACTCACACTCGGCTGGCCATCGATGACTCAAGAAATGTACGTGGAGTACATTTCAATCCCATTTCAATGCAACAGTGTCGATAACCATGGTTTTTGTCTTTGTCATTGATCTCCGAGACATGAAACTAACACAGGGGCATCCACAGTAATTGGAAAAAAAATCAAGACAGGCTCACAGTGTCGCCGAGGAAGATTTTTATTGTGAGGTCAAGACAAGATAAAATGCTCATGGAAACAACTTGAAGCTCAGAACTGTCATCTCAGTATGGCAGATCAGCCTGCTCTAGGACCTGATGGCCAACTGCTCGATGCATCGAAAATTGTGTGGTATAATGATCCAGATGATGACCATCCCATTCAACCACCCTTGGACAAGCACTGCAGTATTGCATTTAATTAATTGGTCAGTTCTGAAAAACTTATCTGTCATCATCATACAGGTCACTGCACTCGAAGTTCGGTGCAGGTCACCACAGGTAGTGCATGACTGGCTGCAGCTATCAATGCAGAGAAACATGATGAATTCAGCAATCTTCTTCAACCACATCGCCAACGTGCTAGTGCTGCCAGACAACCCCGCAACTCCCGTGCCACTATCAAGCACAAGCGAACTGCTCCAGACAATGCTGGTACTGATGCAGATGATGATGACTTCACTGCTGCTTCCACAGATGACGGATCAGACAACGATGGCGACACTGACATCATGCAAATTAGTAATGAAGAGGTATCAGGCAATGAAACTATTACCCATACTACGGCTCACAGAGGTTTATACTTTGCAGATAGCCGATATGCTTCCCTCGAAGACTGTACCTGAGATCAACAATGGGAAAAAACAAATGCACGCACTGAAACCAAAAGTCAAAGTGATGGCCACTGCCCCACCGAAGAAAAAGGCAAGAGGATGTTTGGTTGAGGTTGAGGAGATACGTAGAGGATGAGGATAGTGCATGCAATATTGCTGCGAGGAATAGCGGCATCTCTCCGACAAGCTCATTCCAGATCCCAGATACAAAAAAGGTGAGTCATCAAGTCCTCAGTCATGTATTAGATATTTTTATTCAATTGGGGTTTTCAGAAGAGCACTGGCCAAAACTTGAAGAAGAGCCCAGTTTATCTCTTCTATGAGATTGTCACCAATGGGCCAGATGGTACTCCAGGAGATGGGGATGTTCACTACCATTGTCTCCATGGTGCTCACAAGGTTTGCACAATAAAAAGATCAATGAGAAGCAATTTAAATGGTATGTTGCCTTTTTTTTTTGCCCGTTACTCGGATCCCTTAATCCACTTCTCAGTTCTTGTAAACAACCTCCATGTCCATGTCAAACCTATGTATCAACTTTATTGTGTGCTCAAGGATCGTGAGGAGCCTCCGACACCTGATGGTTGCTATCACCTTGGGTAAAAAGCAGTTGGATGGATGCACTGAGGCTGAATACTTAAAGAGGCTTGAAAAAGCATCCAAAAACATCAAGAAAGCCTTTGAAGATCAACAAGTGCAGGCCGCTGTAAGTGACAATATATTCTTGACACATACACCCCATTGATTAATTAACAGGGGCCATGGGACCAGGAAAAATTCGAGCAACATCTTATGGAATGGATTGTTGCATGCGACCAGCCCTTTGATGAGGTTGAAAAGCCTGAGTTTGTCACGATGATGAACTTCACACATCACACTGGCAGTTCATTGAAGATTCCATGATGCAATGCGATCAAGCAGCGTGTCATGAAAATGGGTGAGGAAACAATTGAAGGTGTATGCGAAATGTTCTCAGTATAGTTATCTCATGGTTCTCACTTCACTGTCTCATCTAATTAATCATGAGAGCAGAATCTTGAAGGAAAGTTAGCCTATCACTTGATGCGTGGATGTCGAGCAACCAGTATGCCTTCTTAGCCATAGTTGCACACTATGTGACCAATGATGGACAACTCGGTTTGTTGTTTGCTCATGTCTGATCATATATTTATGTTTTTATTTTTCATTTTGCAGAAGAGCTTCTCATTGACTTTTGAGAACTCGTTGGGCAACAATGGAGCTATATGGTCTTATTGGAAAGGCAAGTTTTGTTTTGTCGATAGATACACAGTGTGCGGGTTACTAATTTAGTCATAGGTGATTACTATCATAATGGATAATGCCAGCAACAACAACACATTAATGACCTCTCTTGAGCGGCGGTGTGAAGAACGTGGAATTCCATTTTCAGTGCAAGATGCTCGCATGCACTGCATGCCTCATACTGTCCATCTAGCAGCTATCAAGGTATCGAAATGCCTGTTCCTTCATGTAGAAACAGTGTTCAATCATCAACTGTCCAGCTCCTTGAAGGAATTGGTGCAATATCAAAGGCAGATGGTAAGAAGGCGGCTGCTCATGGTAGCAACTATCAAGATAATGTCATGATCCCTCTCATGCATGAACATGATGATGCTATGGCTGATGATGAGCAAGACGGGGACAGCATGGTAGAAATGGATCTAGATACTATGCTCTCTGGGGTTGAAAAGGTAGGTACTATCGAAGGTCACCATCTCGGCCACACTGGGTACTCGGCCAATGTGGTATTTAGTAACCAGATAACAACCAAATTGATATTATGTCAGTTCAGTACTTGAGTATATGGATAGAGAAAGCTATCTACCAACACTTGCCAACCGGCGACAATGCGTTTTTGAGATATCATCCGTGATGCATTGGCGATCTGGTATTTGTGGTTGTTTGCTTAATCACTG
>QLOK01011180.1:0-11381 GCA_003313805.1 Tricholoma flavovirens
CTTCAACAACTTTCAGCAAATCTTCATGACCCTTGAACATCTTTCATCAATTAGGTGAAGGAGCCCCATCAATTAGTGTGAACATCATGTTTATTAGAGACACTCAAGAACCTGAACAATCACTGACTAATTCCCAAATCCCTACTCCTCTTGACTATGTAGATCCTCCTCCTGAGGACAACCCTGATGAATGTCCCACTGGCAGCAATGGTGACCCTGATAAACCAGATGATCCAGATGGTCCTAATGACCCTGATGATAATGGTAGTCAAGCCCCTTCTGACCAGCCTCCAGCAGATAGATTTGTTCAGGCCATATGTATTTGAGCTTTCAGGCACTTGCACCAAAACACTGCCCCAAAAGCTGGGAAAATCAAGGTTTGAGAACCTGACACTTTTGATGGTTCCAACCCCCAAAAGCTCTGAGATTTTCTGGTCTCTTGTAATCTTCACTTTAGAGACTGTCCTCAAGTATATGCCTCTGATGAGAAAAGGATTTTGTTTATTCTCTCCTACCTTGAAAGGTCTGCCCTTAGTTGGTTCAAACCTGGACTAAACAACCCCAGACTCAGCTCACTGGATGTGGGACTACCAAGCCTTTCTCTCAGAGCTTGAAGATAATTTTGGTCCACATGTGGGAACTGGCTTCTCGAGTCAGTTGGAATGAGGCAGCCCTTCATGATCGATACTTCTGTGGCCTACCCCTTCGAATTTGCACTGAAGTACTTCGTGGTGGCAAGCCTAACACTTTAGCTGGCTTACATCTTGAAGCCCAAGATGCTGATAACATCTATTGGATGCAAGAAGAGGAAACTCATCTCAAGACCAAATCTTTGGCAATTGTCAGGAGCCTGAATAAAAAGGACTCTAACAAGAAACCTAATTCTCAATCCCCTCCTAAAACCTCTAACACTACCAACATTTCGACATCCACTTCAAATACTTTGGGATTGTCGAAGGAAAAGCCCAAGAACTCAATTTCTGACAAATTGGGCAAGAATTGTAAACTAACAGGAGATGAACAAGAACACCACATGAAGGAAGGCTTATGCCTATACTGCGGTGAAAAAGGACCTATTGCTCATGATTGTCCAAAGTCTGTGGCAGCTAAAGGATGAGGAAACTTTGGACTCAAAAAAATAGTCTGCAACTCTCTGGAAAATGCTACACAGGCTGAGGGTTGCATTGGCCTTTTCTGCATAGCTAAATATGTCCACCTCAATGTGTCTGCTCTTTCTGAACCCCATTCCCTGTTTATCACACTATTGATCCCAACACATTCCCTTTCCACCTGAACTCTTATCAACTCTGGCTCTTTGTAAGTCTGCCCCTAACATGGACTCATGACATCTGCCAACACTGAGACCTGCATATGCTCGCCAACACTTGCCTGTGGTCACCCACCATCAAAATGCTGACATAATACATCACTGATGCCCTCGCCTGTGGTTGCCTGCACTTGCACATATCTATACAACAACAATGACAGTCACTCATTTCTCAACAACAATACATGAAAGAGAGGTGCCACAAACATTTCTGATACTTACCTGTGCCCGCCTGCAGTCGCCTGCACTCACCTGCGGTCACACAATCATGTGACCTCCCATGATAATTACCACTGACAATGACAACAACTCCACACTTTGCACACATGCACATCAGTTCTGATATTGCTCCACTGATGCGGTGCCTACTTATTCAGTAACTACACCTGATGTGGCCTCTTGCTGACAGGCCATCTTTTCAGGTATATTATGTACATCTTATTTTTCTTTTTCCTAGCCTTTGTTCCCACTTCCATGCAACAAAGGTACAGCAGTTTATCATCCCCCATTTACTGTAGCTTATGGTTCCCACTTCCATGCAATGAAGATAACTTGATCCTGTCTCTCCAGTCCACCTTAAGTCTAGTGTAGGTTGCCAAACTCAGCATCCTTCCACTTTTTTTTGACACTGACAACTTTCTTCACCTACCAAACCAACCCTGTCTTGTCAACCTTCTACCTCCATCCCACTCCTCACCAGGAGCAAGAGAAGAAGATTACAGGATTCTGGCCAACCAGCTGAATTAGAGACACTACCAATCACACGACAAAAGCGCTGGGATTTCTGCCCATCACCACTGCCATCACCACCAACCACTGATACTGACTCATCCACTGATGAAAGTACACCTACCACCACCATCCACCATCACAAACTCCGGGTCACACCACCTACCACCCAAACTAAAATGTCACCCTCCACACAACCCCTTGCAGAAGGGAAGGTCACCAAGATGAAGGAATGCCCTATGCTCACCACTGGCAAAATCACACCACTCATCATGCAATCTTGGACCCTCACATGCAAGCACTACAAGAAGCATGGTGGGAAGACTGACACTGAAATTGTCAGTTACATCACTGAGGGCATGTTTGAACCATGGCTCATTGCATGGTACCAAGCTGATCAAACAAGAATCAATGCTCTCTCTCTGGATGCCTACCTCTTGGAGCTTGCCCAACTGATCCTCAAAAAAAACTGGTCACACAACATTCTTGAAACCATCCTCTCTTCATCCCAAGGCAATCAAGTCTTTATAGACTGGAAAATTGAGCTCAAGAACCTAAATGCCATCCTTACCACCTCCACACCAACCAAGGCCCTCACCAATGCTGAACTTAAAACACAGCCCCAATCCAACCTCCACCCTGACCTGAGACTCAACATCAGTCTCAAACCTGTCCTGGCTGTTGATCCCGCCCCCTGGGCTATTGAGGTCAAAGAATGCGATGACCAGATGTGGGCTGAAGATGCTCACACTCAAAAACTAATTGATGCCTCTGCTGCCATATGTGCCACCTGCCATGGTGAGAAGAAGGATTTACTCTCTCGACTCACTGATCCACCAGTGAAGGGAAGTGCCTCCACTACCAGTCCCAACAAAACAAGACAGACTGAGAAGAAATGCCTACTGGCCCTCACACTTGAGGAATGAGCCCTCCTCGACAAACATGCCAGCTGCACATGATGCTGCAAATTCAATGCTGGCTATAAAAATGCTGACTGCCCAATGAAGGCTGACAACACCTGGCCTGAGGCTGAAACCTATGCTACCCTCATGGCACCAGCAACGTCTGCACTGGAAAAGGAGAATAAAGACAATGAGACTGACTCATGCATCCCTCCCCCTGCTGAAGTCCCCTTCTCCATATCACACCTCTATCCTACATTATATGTCACTGGCCCCCTCATCACCGAATTTCCTGCACAAATCCATCCACTAATGGACATTGGTTCCCCCTCCACAGTGATTAGCCTTGAGCTCTGTGAACAGATTGGCCTTCAACATTATCCTCTTCCCAAAAAGGAAAATAACCTGTCATCACTGAGTAAGCAGAAACTCAAGTACAAGGAGTTGGTCAACCTGGAGCTACAATCAGACCAGGGGGTATGGAAGTTGAGGGTACATAGGATGAAAGTAAATAAGGGACTATCATTCCCAATTATATTAGGAATGCCATTTCTCTCATTTGAACAGATCGTGATTAACACACATGAGCGAATGGTTATTGACAAATGGTCTGGCTTTGACCTTCTCAATCCTCCTCCTCAAACACCCCAGCCCCAAGGCAAACAACAAGTTATACCTCCACTGACACCAAAAGAAATTCGGACTCCAAAAACACCCACTCTTGATTCTGGAACACCAGCACTCGCTGGCTGCTTACTGCCCAGACCAATCATGTCTGCCATGTGAGATTGCATTGAAGGCCTAGCATTCCAAGAACTCCTCAAGGAGAAAGATGCCAAGATGAAACTCAAATTTGCAGACCATTTCCCACTTTGTCTGCCTGATAGTACTGAAGACATCCCCAGCCACATGTTTCACAGAATTCAGCTCAAAGACCCCACCAAGATCAATAATGGGAAAGGAAATGCAGCGCCAAAGAAATACCAAGAACCTTGGAAATGACTGCTAGATGACCACTTGAAGGCAGGCCATATAAGACCATCTTCCTCAGAATTCGCCTCACCTGCATTCTGTGTGCCAAAATACATCACTGGCATACCTGACTTAACAGTCAACCCCCAGTGGGTGAATGACTACTGGGCACTCAACAGTAATACTGTATGAGACAACTTCCCTCTACCCTGCATAGATGATATACTCGCCGATTGTGGAAAGGGAAAAATATTTGGCAAGATGGACATGACCAACTCCTTCTTCCAGACCTGAGTACACCCTGATGACATTCACCTCACTGCCATAAGAACACTGTGGGGACTCTATTAATGGACTGTCATGCCACAGGGTGGATGCAACGCACCTGCGATGCATCAGCACTGAATGACTGATGTGCTCCAGGAACTCATCAGCAAGATTTGTCATGTGTACCTTGATGACATCATTATATGGTCACAAACTGTGGAGGAATATGAACAAAATTGCACTGCCATTCTTGAGGCCCTCTGAAAATCCAGCATATATTGCAACTAGGCAAAATCTAACCTCTTCACCTCTAAGTTATGTTTTCTCGGCCACATCATCTCTGGATCAGGCATCAAACCTGATCCCCATAAAACTGACTGTGTTGCCTCCTGGCCACAACCAACAACTGCCACCAATGTCAGGGGATTCCTGGGACTAACCAGGTATATTACCACATTCCTACCAGTGCTTGCTGAATATATGAGTGTGCTCACACCACTCACCACCAAGGAATGTGACTGGGAATTTCCCCCATGGACCAAAGAACACCAGGCTGCCTTTGAGCACATCAAAGACCTGGTTCTCGGCGCTGACTGTCTCACTGTAATTAATTACCATGACAAGGCATCCAACATTTATGTCACCACTGATGCCAGTGACTGCTGCACTGGCACTGTTCTGAGTTTTGGTGTGACCTGGGAAACTGCCTGACTGGTTGCCTACAACTCATACCAACTCAATGATGCTAAGAATTACCCAGTCCATGAGAAAGAATTACTTGCCATAGTCAAGGCATTTAAGAAATGGCAATCTCACCTACTCAGCACCCATTTTGAAGTCTTCACTGACCACCGAACTCTCAAATATTTCCAATCACAGAAGGAGATGTCAAGATGACAAATGAGATGGTCAATGTACATGGCTGACTTTGACTACAATATCACATACATCTGTGGCAAAGAAAACACTGCCACAGATGCCCTATCCCACATGCCTGATGCTATACCAGATGCATGCCTCACCACTTGTGCAATTACTTACACATGCAATGCCCCAAAATGCCAGCTGGCAGCATATTAAACATTGCCACAGATCAGTCACTTCTTGATGCCATTATAACTGGCTATGAGACTGATTCCTTCACCAAACAACTTATGAAGGACATTGACATGGGGAGCATTGAAGGGGCAACCCTTACTGATAAGCTCCTCTATGTTGGCCACTGAATCTGGCACATGACACCTTTGGCCATTTTGGCTTTGATAAAAGCTATGAATCCCTCCACAGCTCCTATTACTGGCCAAACATGCACCAGGACTTGGAAAATGCATACATCCCATCATGCACTGAGTGCTAGAGAAACAAAAACTAGACCATGAAACCCACTGGTCCTTTGCATCTGCTACCAGTACCTGATGACTGCTTTGACACCATTGCCCTGGATTTCATTGGCCCACTACCAGAGGAGAATGGAAAGGACACAATCCTGACCATGATGGACCTCATTGGTGCTGATATATGCATCACTGGTATTCACTCCTCATACACCACCACCCAGGTCACTGTAGTGCTCTTCAATGAATGGTGCTGTGAAAATGGTCTCATGTTACACCTTGTCTCTGACAGAGATGCATGCTTCACTGCCACCTCTGGACCGCACTCCACAAGCTCACCAGCATGAAACTAAAAATGTTGACATCCTATCACCCTGAAACTGATGGCAGCAGTGAACAGACAAACAAAACTGTGAACCAAGCCATTCAGTACCATGTTGACAACAACCAGAAGGGCTGGCCAGCCAAACTCCCCCATGTATGCTTTGCCATCATGAACACCATGAACACATCCACTGGCTTCTCTGGTTTCCAACTCAAAACTGGCTGATCTCCATGCATCATTCCCCCAATTGCACCCCTCAATGAGAATGTGACCACCAAGCAGATCACTGCACACAACATCATTACACACTAATAGGTCCACACCTTGCATCAAGCTCTGAAACAGTTTTCACATGTTCGCATATACCCCTACTCATCAACGATCATTTACGATCACTCCCCAAACCTTTGCAATCAGCTCCCACTGATGTTCAATCAAACTTCAGTTATTTTTAGCATTTTCACAATATTTTGAGCTACTTTCAGATGTTTTTGATGATTGCGGACCTTTCAAATCATTGTCAACTACTTCACAACACTCCCAGAACATCCTCGATATATTATCATGAACATCCCAGCCTATTTTGAGCTTATCACAGTGTTCCGATCATTTTCAAGCTTTTTTCGAATTTTTCGCACTATTGATATCACTATTACATGCCCCCAGACACTATCACACATGTTCCATCACTATTCCGTGCCTAATCGACTTCGACGAGCCTCGTTTCAGCCACCAACATGTGCACTATATCACCTCAAGGCAGTTTGCAATATTTTGCAATATTTTTTGATACATACAACAAAAGGACAGTCTGTATATCGATTTATTGTCTCCCACACTCCCTTGACTCATGGTTATCATTCCATATGGTTTATCAACTCATTTTGGATCTCCATATGTTTTCTTTGCCTCATGTTTTTTTTGTACTTTATTTCCCCTTTTAGCTTTATTCTTTTAAACTACATAAAACTTGTATTATTTACATTGAATAAGAGAATGGAAGCATCCCCCATTTGTATAGTATTAAGAGTTGAGAGCTAGAACTCTCTCCTCATTGTTAGTCACAAAGTTTCAATCTGAAAATTCATCGGATTTTATCACAGCTCATTCGTCCTCATTCTCACCCTCAAAATTATCATCATCCTCTCGCATTTATCATCATTCACCTTTCATAATGTCTATCTATCCTCATAATATCCATGATTTTTATCTAACAGCATTTTCGAATCCTCAAAAATCAATCACACATCATGAAAACCACTGCAAAGACCTCGATATTACATCCCACACCATGCTATACCCTTGCATTACTTGTTCCTACCATCCAAACCCATTTCACAGTCTCGAAAATATCTTGAAGATCCTCGAAGATCCTCAAAAATGTCCAAAAATAGCTTCGAAGCTCCCAAAATAGCATCGCATATCCTGATATAGGATCCCATCAATTTGTTGATCATTTCCAGAGATCGGTGAAAGTTTAGAATGACTCACAACCTTCCTCTGACTCATGTTATACTGAGCAGAGCCATTTTAGTGGTTTGTTTAGGTTTCTGGGTTGAGTATTATCAACACATCCACCTAGATGTCCAAAAGGGTGCAGGACAACCTACTCACAGCCAAAATCCACCAGGCATACCATGCCAATGAACAATGGGCACCAGAGGATGTCTAAAGGTCAGTGACCTTGTCATGCTCTCCACTGACAATCGCTACTGCAATTACAAATGCAAAGGCAAAACACAAGTCACCAAATCATGCCATGACATGACAGCCCCTACATGGTCACACACACCTTCCCTGAACACTCAGAATACACCCTCAAACTTCCCAACAACCCCAACACCTTCCCTGGCTTCCATGCACACCTCCAAAAATGATATGTCCCCAATGACCCACTCCTCTTCCCAGACTGGGAGCCTGCCTGACCAAGGCCAATTGTCACTGAAGATGGTGATAGTGTTAAGTAGGATAACCCAAACAAAACACCTAAAACTAAGGTATCTGAGGGGATCATCCAGTCTAGTATAAGTAGCGAGTTGGTTCCAAGTTGGAAGACCTAGTTCAAGGTTGGGGGGGTTGATAGCGAGGGAATGTATGAAATATCAAGTGATATGTGAGGTAATACTGCAAGTTCAATCAAATATCAAGCATTCGATCAAAGTTCAATGTTGATCAAACTATGAAAGTATGGTTGTTTGAAAGGGGAGAGGATGGGATGGTGATGATAACAATGTGGGCAAGGAGAATTCGATATATGCTGGAGGAAGACAAGGTTCAATAGGCTAAATCAGATGATAGTGAAGTGAACCCGAATGGTTTCTTTGTTAGGAAACAGGTACAGTTACCTACCATGATTTTTCTTATTTTTTCGCAGTAGTATTACACCATAAAACATTTAAAATATCAATGAACGCGACCATGAGATGGATAATTCTCACGTGCCCTATATTGAGAATATGTACGCAACTGTACACTCACATCATAAAACAGTATTCAAATATTGTACAACACTTGTAACTTAGTATATAAACCAATAAATACTAAGAGACACATCAGTTGTGTTCTCTTAGGATTCCCACCATCATATTGTGTGCAGAAACACCTTCATCAACTGACTGTTCTATTTTTACCCCATCCCATCAATTTTTGATCCCCCGTTCCATATTTGTTGTGTCTTCTTGCTGAGCCTGCACAAAGATCCCAGAGTGGATTTGGTGTTGCCCTGACAGAAGAACACAACTCTATTCTGTGCGCCCTCATGTTTGTTTCACCCTGCCACATCCGATTACCAATCACCAATCCTCTTGTCACAAGACAAGAGTAACTTGTGTTTATGTAATCTAATTTCACTTTGTAATCTGTGCATCAGCACCGCCTTACATTGCAGTCATCAGTGCTTGAAAGGCAGTACTTGTCTGTAGGACAGCTGCAACCAGACAACTGTTCAGCTCTGGTTTAGTGTACTATTTTTAGAGCTAGTTATGGTCTTTTGCATTAATGTAGTAATTGCCAAATTGGATTGCTGAAGAAAAGGTCCTGAGTCAGCCAAAGAACCTTATTAGGTTTATTTTTAGCAACGACATCATGACTGATGACATCATTCCTGATTCTGCTAATCACGATCTCACACTGGAAGAGAAGGTTGATGCGCTTACTATGCAACTTTCTCAACTAGTAAATTATGTCACACTCCAAAACCCTGTTCAGCCAGCACCTGCTGTGGAGGAAGAGGTGGATGAATTTTTATCCCATCATGAGGAGGAGGAGTTGAAGAGTCCTGGAGATAGCAAAATCTGCTTACTGAAATTCACACCACCACAATTATTTGATGGAACAATGAAGGATACTAAATCGTTTATTAGTTCTATTATGTTATATATTAAAGGTCATGAACCTGAATTTCATACCACAGAATCTAAAATAATGTTCACACTATCTTATATGCAAGGGGGCAAGGCACAATTTTGGAGGAATGAAGCCATCAATCAGATTGCTCAGGGTCACAAGCCATTCAAGAGTTTCCAAGATTTTTTGGATAAAGTGGAAGCTCAATTCGGAGATCCTAATCTGAAGGTGACAGCAGTAGGAAAATTGAAGACCATTTGGCAAGGGTCTTCCTTGGCAGATGAATTCATTTTGCAATTTAAAGCCGAAGCTTCACAAACCAATTTAGGAGATACTGCGTTGATCAAATATTTGAAGGCAGGACTCAATCTGTCCTTGTTCAAGTCTATATATCAACTACCGGTTATGCCCACAACATTGGAGCAATGTTACAAATGGGCTTTCAAGCTTGATTGGCAGTATTGCCAAGAGCAAGCCGAGTCGAAGTTGTTACACCTGCATACTATGCACGCAGGTTCTAAATTTGGAAAGTCATCAGGAGGAAGTTCCGAAAAAGGAAAGGCATCAATCGTACACAAGATGAAGGCACAGCCATTGGCCATGGCAGTGACACTTCCCAATCAGTTGAATATTAGTCAGCACACATCAGATGCTATGGATGTAGATCGTGCAGGGAGACATCTCCTGATCAAATGTTTCAATTGTGGAAAATTGGGGCATACAGCTAGGTTTTGCAGAGAGAAGAGGCAGATTCAAGAAGCGACAACCAAAGAGCAGAATTTTCCTGAGCAGTCCCACTGAAGGTTTCCCCATTGGAGACTCATAATCAGTATGATGTATTAACAGTGGAGGAAACCAATAATTAATGTCCCTGCCCAACCGACCCTATGCTAGTAACCTATTACACCCTCAATTTCATTTCTAAATTATGTAACCAAAGCAGGAGTAAAGGCGAAGCACATCATCAATCCAAAAATAACCACCTTCGGAAAACTCCGAAAACCTTTATCTGCTCAGCACACATTGAACGCGAAGTAACATTGACAGTAGGGTTAAAGACAGTTGATACACACACAATGGTAGATGTTGAGTCATTATTAGACAGTGGTGCTACTGGTTTATTTATAAACTGTGCATTAGTTCAGAACAATGGAATTTGCATGCGCAAACTTGAGCATCCTGTAATTGTGTACAACATCAACAGAACAGTGAACAAGGGAGGAAGTATTACTGAAGAGGTGACATTGATTATGTCCTACCAGGGTCACAAGGAAAGAGCTGCATTTGAGGTGTGCAACCTTGGAAAGACTAATCTAATAATAGGGTACAATTGGTTACATAAACATAACCCTAGTGTTGATTGGAAAACTGGGGAAGTAAAAATGAACCGTTACCCTAGGGAGTGTAATGTGTTTGTGAGGAAGTTGAAAAAGGAAAAGAGAGAAGAATAGTACAGGGAGGTATTCAGTCATGGTAGAGAATGATAACAAGGATGTTACCTTGTTGAAGCCTGAATATTTCCGTATATGCACAATGCATCAAGGTCATCTATTAATAGATGGTTCCAAAAAAGAAATGCTATCTAAAATTCAGAACTGTACTGATATGGATGAGGAAGTAATAAAGGCTGTAAAAGAGATGAAAGGAGAGAAGAAGAAGACTATTAAAGGAGAAGAATGGTGTGAAGAACAAGGGTTAATATTGTTCAGAGGAAAGGTGTATGTGCCAAAGGACATTGAGTTGTGAAAGGAAATTGTCCGATTACATCATAATACTTCCATATCTGGACATCCAGGCAGATGGAAAACCCTGAAATTAGTGATGAGGAATTATTGGTGGCCAGGAATTTCTAAATTCATACAGAGTTACAGTAGGCAACAAAACCATTCCAATGTTTTGTACTTTTGGAAAGATGCCTTTATATCTCAGGAAATAAATCTAAATTCTTGAAAATATTACATAATATACTTCAACATCATATCTTCTCACTGACACACCCACAAATTTGCATAATTCCATTTGGTAACTTTCCCATGTTACTTAAAGTTGTCACTCATTGGAAGGGCTTTGTTGCACTGATTTTGTATATTAAAATTTCAATCAACTAGTGCTTGGTATAGCCTCCATTTGCTCTGATTACTGCTGCAAGCCTTCTATGCATGCTTTCAATCAGTTTCTGA
>QLOK01011190.1:0-20093 GCA_003313805.1 Tricholoma flavovirens
TCTTTGATTTTGGCAGGGAGACCGTCGCCTTAAGCGAGTTAGCCTGGGGACCCGAACAGGCCCTAAGTGGCTCACAGTTCAACCTTTTCACCCCAACCTTTCTTTTTTTTTTTTGTTACTACATATGATTAAATAGTATCAAATTTATATAAGTGTTTGTCTATACCTACGTAAGTAAAGGACCATTAGTTCAGTCCTCAATCAGTTCAAACTGGTCCTGGGCAGTCCTAGTAAGTCTGAGCAAGAATGGGGACCAAGGACCAAACTGTTTTGATAAGCTGTCAAACCAGACTGTTGGTCCTATAGGACCGGTTCAAATTCCGGTTCAGTCTGGTCTGGTCCCTGGTCCTTAGGACTGGACCTTCAAGCACTAGTAGAAGTAGGCAGGGCTGGCTTTGGACTCTGCTGCTATTGGTTTGGGCTTACACCTGCCTTTTTTCTTTTTTTTTGTTTCTGTTTTTCTTTTGTTTCTTTCTCTCTTTTGCATACAGCCTCTTTGCATAAGTGATTTCTCAGTGGCAGAAAAATTGGTGTGTGAGCATGGGGCATGAGCAGCAGAGGATGACTGGGGGATCAATGATGCAGAGGTTTTGGAAGACTGGCCTGGGGACATACCCCTGCATGGCACTCCCCCCAGTGCTGCCAGATGGGCTATAGAGGAACATGAGGAGAACCTTACTGACATTTGAAATGCACCAGAGAAGACCCCCAGCATGCGCTGGGCTCACCTTAGCACTTGTGAGGCACACCAACATGTGAAACATGCAGAGAAGCATGCACAGAAATCATCTCCCAACTCATGCCCAGCCAAGCAAGTGGCTCAGAAGAGAGTAGCTGAAGCCCTCAAAGCACCTCTTCTGTTCAGGCTATTTACCAGCTCCCTGCCCATTACCAAGCCTGGCTGGACAGCTGTACATCAACCCCCTGATTGTTCTGTGCATCAGCTGAAAGATGTAGTTCCCCATCCCCTGAAGCTTGTGAACTGGGATGGTAAGGTGTCAAAACCCCTTGTAGATGCTGATGGGCGGGTATTTGCTCTATTGGGCACCATGCCCCAGGATCATGGGGGGAAATCTTGGGATGGGGTGGTTGGCAGGGCAACTGCCACTATGCATAGATGCAAAGAGAAATGCAAGTGGACTCCATCACAGCTCAGCCATCGCCGTGGAGATTTCACCATGCTAGAGCATGGAATTTCGTTTGGAGGAGGTCAGAAGGTAAGCAAGGCCTTCATTCTGTCAGATCCTGGTTTATTCTAAACAAATCAACCTATCACAGGTGTCAGGAAATCTAAAGAATACTCCTGCAAACTAACAAGCCCTTGACAAGCCCTTGAAGAGCTGTTCAGTGACCCCTACCTCAGGAGAATTGCTGGGCATGCATCATCACTGTTTAGAGCCTATTTCCCTAGGGTGCATGCCTATTATCAGGAAACTCTGGATGCCCTCCTCAGAGTGCACCCCCATCTGTGACCTGCATTTCCCCCACCCCAGGGGGTGGCCATGTTCCTTGGTGTGCTGCTAGCCCAAATGTTGGTGAACAGGTTGTTACCTTTCTGCACACAGACCAGGCCAACCTTGCAGCTGGCATCTGTGTGGTTGCTGCATTTAAGGGATTTAATCCTGACAAGGGGGGACACCTGATCTTTTGGGATCTAGGGCTAGTGGTTTGATGTCCTCCAGGGGCCATCATCCTCCTTCCCTCTGCCCTACTTCTTCATTCCAATATCCAAATTATGGATGACAAAGAAAGATGTTCTTTGACATTATACAGTGCTGGTGGTCTTTTCTGATGGGTGTACAATGGGTATTGCCCTGATAAAATGGTAAATGAGATTGCTGATCATGATGTTCTGGCAAGACTTGAGGTAGAGCATGCTGGGCATTGGGCAGAGGGGCTAGCTCATTTCAGCATGATTAGCAAATTTTCATCATAGCTTGCTAAGTGCTTTTCTTGTTACTGCTATACTATATTGCCCAATTGGTCTGAAATCTCCCATGGAGTCTGAAATTCAATTTCTACATTTTATCTGCTTGTGCAATCCCCCTGGAGTTTTACTGGATTGAATTGACTAGTAGTAAGGGATGTATGTATGATTTCACTAAGGAATACAAGGTGTGGAAGTAGTTGAGAAACAGTAGCCAGAGTGATCAAATAGTGATACAAATGAAAATATCTTGTTCACCATGGTGAAAACCACTCCCAAAGCCTGAAAGTTTTTGACAGGACACCTACACTATACAAGACTATGGTAACACACTCTCTTCAAGTCTCTGGGGGTGGTGTGCCTATGTTCGAGAGTGATGAAGGGACACTGTCAATTTCATCACACTTTGTCATGGTAAAATTGAATGTCCACTGGCCACCTCACACCTCAATGGCAAGTGGCTTGATGCAGTGATGGGGGGCTGTCAAGCAAATGTAAAATGTGTGCACTACATTTCTTGTTTCTTGTTTCTGGGTGGACTTTGAATTTCGATGAGTTTTGTCATGCTCTCTCTCCTCGCTCTTGAACATGGGCTCACCACCCTAGAGATATGAAGAGAGTGTGTTACTGTGACCGTAGTTTGGTCTAGTGTAGGTGTCCTGTCAAAAATATTCAGGCTTTGGGAGTGGTTTCTGCCATGGTGAACAAGACATTTTCATTTGTATGACTATTTGATCACTCTGGCTACTGTTTCTCAACTATTCTGTACAGCATTTGTCTCAAACACTTACTGGTAAATTAGGCAGTGTATAGTAGTACTTAACTCAGGTCAATTGAGAGAGTTTTGGATAAATGACTGCCATATGTCAAGAAGACACCATTCCTGCTACAGACCAATCTTGGTCCCAACCACATCCTAATCCTGATACAGGCTGCTCACCCCTTCCCCCATGCAATGAACCATTGCTTTACATTCCTACACCTGACTCCAACACCACCCCATGTCCAAAGCTCTCAATGGTTGAATCAGCACATTTGCAGGCTGTATCTTCAGCAGTACTCAGCCAGAGGGTATGGGTCTTCTGAGTCAAGATCACCAGGTAACACCAAGCTTCCAAAGGCATCACTCCTGTGGCTTAGTACATGCACCAGTCCACAGGAAACTTGGTAACAAAACCCAGGAGCAGCCTTAAAGTGGAGGAAGTGAGTCTAGAATTCCAAAGGTTCTGCCTAGCTTTCTTTAAAATTATTGACTAGTTAAGCAAGGGGCCCACTTAATAGAATATGTGCACATGTAGTACTAGACTTTAAAGTTACAGTATGAGCCAAGTAAATTTTATTGACTATACATATCAGTGACTACAACTGTATTAGAGGATGTGGAATCCCCATTCTGGTATCACCCAGGCTAGCAGGACTGGCAGAAACCATGGTAGGCAGCAGACCATGATGAGTAATGAGTACAGATGATCAGTTGCTTTGGCAGCCATAATTCTGCTCATTTCCATGAGCAGACAATGGCATCAACTCCATGGAGCCTGACATTACCTAAACTGGAAAGCAGCAGCATATTGCACCATTGGTGGAACTCAGTTACCTGGTGATTTCACTCACTTCCACAGGCTCCAAGGAACTGACTTCTGCTCTATGCATACTCTTGAGTGGATGATGGTCTGAGTCACAGTACAAGACAGTGGTTGACAAAGAGGCAGAACTTGAAAGCATGTGAAATTAGGTGGACATTTGTTTATATTGATCAGGTATTTTGAATACCCCCAAAATACCCAACACTTGAACATCTCGTGCAATATCAACAAACATCCACCTGATTTCACATGCTTTCTGCCTCTTCATCTTACTATCACCATTGTGTATTGTCCATCCCATGTAAGCCTCATCTAACTTGTAGTCAGTAGTTTAGACAAATGAACTATAAGGACATGAAACACGAGTTAAATAAACTATGCTGACAATTAAGCAGCTATGCACTCTATGTGTGTCTGTTGCATCTCCATGCACAATAATTTTATGAATTGTGAGCTAACTATCTATGTACAGACCAAAGTTAATTCTTATGAATCTGGTGCATGGTGCCTGTTTCAAATTTGGAGCACATTGCTGAACCAGTCAAGTATCTAGATGGCTCAAGCCATTCACCATTTTACCGATATTGAGGCTGTGGTACATAATGGTGACTCTTCAGAAGGCAGGACTGACGACTTGGATCCCAGTTCATTTTATCAGCATGGTGTATTCTTGCTGAAACTCTTGTTAGACAAATTTATTGATGATGGGGCCCATGACATTGACCAGAGTATCTGTCAGCAGCATCTGTTGTGGAAGGATCTACCTGATAGGGATGAAGGGCTGAACAAGCTTTTGGCTGGGATTTTGGACAGCTCTCACCATGCTGTGTGGCAGGCTTCCAAAGTTGAAAGCAATAAAGAAACTGATTACACTGATCAAATTTCAAGATTACTGAGGCTGCATGACTACCCCTTGTGGAAAGTTCACTGCAGGGTAAGTAGAAGAAGTCCAATTATTTTCACAAGAACTCACACATCACCAGTTAGGAGTTGAGGAAGATGCTGTTTTCTTTCTCATGCAAAGATCAATGCCACTCCATGAGATACAATCAGCATTTATGCATAGTTCTATGCATCACTGGGTCTTCATGGAAGCAACCATGAATGAGCATTTAGTCCAGCTTCTCAGGCTTATGCCTGGAATAGTCCACTGTCAAGCAGGCATAATCCGAGAGCAAGTTGCTTTTGGGGATTGGACAAAATTATGTTTGGTGCACTATGCCGATGCTGATGATCTAGATATTGGGGATTGGGTGCGGGTGTGTAGGAGGACGTACAAAGGGGACATAGGCTATGTGACAACAATTGAGAGCTGGGGAGGAGTCAGACTTCTCTTGGTCCCTTGCCTGTCTCCCCTCCTTCATCCTGAGTCTTCTCTCAGGCTTTCAAAGAGAAAATGTTCCACCACCCCTTCAGAACCTGCTTTATTCAATCAACAAACAGTTAAGTGCATTTATGGTGTTGACCCTGTCTGTCAGGAACCCTACGTTTACCACTTTAAGGGATACATGTTTGAACATGGACTAATCTGCAAGGCTTTTGATCAGCATTCAGTTTCATCTACATCAGTCTATATGCCTACCCAATTGCTCTTTTTTTCTGGTTAGCTAGCCACCCCAGGCGAGCTAGAACCACATTTCCTCGGCCATTGGAATGGAATTTTGAGGAAGGTGATGCTGTTTATCTTGTCTCCTCTCACCAATGAGGCCTTGTCAACGCCATCGGAGACAATCATGCAGAAGTGGACTTCCTCACAGGAGAGGGTTTGACAAGTGTTCCTTTGGTCAATTTGTTTAAGGAATTCCATCCGGGAGACTTCATTCAAGTCATGGGTGGGCCATTCCAAGGCCAGGCAGGCTGGGTTGTAGGTGGTTGGGACAATATTGCCATCATAGTGTCAGAGACGAGCACAGATGATGCTACTACTGAGATTCACAATGTCAAGGTAAGCCTAATTTCTCAACTGTCATGCTAAGCCAATACTAATATCAGCATTCAGTGTCTCAAAGTCCATGTCAATTGCTTGAAGGCTATGATGGCACCTTTCTTACATACACCAACATCCTCTGGCTTAGTAAAACAATTATTGAATGACCCAATTCCCTGGATCAGCACATCCATACTTGTTGCGAAGCCAGGACATGCAATGAAGGGATATCAAGGTATCATCAAAACTGTGCTTTGCAAACAAAGTGGTGCAAGTGGTCTCCATGTTGTAGCACAGCTCACCCACCTAAATTCATCTTGCCCATTTCAATCGATGGTTCTAGATTATGATGAGATTGTAGAGGCAAAGTATGTAGATTTATGTTACCTGTTAATGTGCTCTCTGCTGAACATGCAAATGTTACAGATCCAAATGTAAGCTATTCAATTTCAAGAAGCCAGAAAGCGAACTTTTCATACCTCTTAACCACAAAGAGACAACCAACCAAATACCTCAATGCTCCAGTGGTGCCCCCTTGACTTTGGGCAATGCTACTCCCCTACCTGATTGGTCTCCTTCATTGACACCTGCTTGGGATCCTTCATCTTGAACACCCATGCCCACTTGGGCTCCTTTGTCAACCTCTTCATCAGATTCATTGTCAAGGATTGCCCCTGAACCAAGCCACCAAACTGCCATTTCAAGTTCTGCTTCCTTGCCACAACACCTGCTGTTAAACTCATGGCTACTTGGAGTCAAGCTAAAAGCAGTAGTTAGCAGTGGGCACTTCAAGTACAAAGAGGTCATTGTTTCTCTTGAGTTGGTGGCTGGGAAACCAAGTATTTGACATGCAAGCTACAAGACATTGGAATACTTAACCCCAGAATAGATTTCCCCAAAGCACCCTCATAACCCATGACAATGGCTTGCTTGCTGTAATCAAAGATAAACATTGTGGTAAGTACGTGTGACGAATTCACCACAGGTATATTGGAGAAGATGTGATCATGATTTTGGCCATTGTGAAGAGGATGGAGAATGCTGCTGACAGCCTCACAGGGGAGCACTTGGAGCTTGGTCTGTCTTATCTGTGTGTGGGTGTTGAGATGAGGGAAGAAAAAAAATGTAATGATTCACTTATGACTGCCCTTTGCAAGCAAGCGAGGAAAATACATGCAAAGTAAATTTAATTCATGTTTAATACAAATATTTTTATAGCCAGCTCCTGATGCAAGCCCATGAGTTGTGGTTTCCTACCTGCTGCAGCTCGGCTGTGACTTGGCTCAAGCCAAAGATGAAGTATGGGTTTATCAGGGAGAAGCAAGTGTTGATCCCATGTTTTCTTTTACCGAAGAGTCCATGGCTGGCCCATCCTCAAGTCAGATCCCAATCCTGCTCCTGTTACCATGGGAGACTATTCTCTTTCTCTCCTCTTCCTTGCAGGTGCTGACAGCCTTGTCGACCAATCTCTCCTCCCTGCTGGCATCACTTATCCAGTCCAGACCAACACTCATTTCACCCCCTTCTTTACCCATCACTCCTCCAACTCTGAGTTGCTGGCAGTATGAACTGGCAGGATTTCCAGCAGTCTCAGCTCTAGAAAGAACATACTGATAGGAGTCAATGGACCATTCAGTTGTAGATATAACTCCTGAGGCAGTATGGAGGTTGCTGGCTTGGAGAGGGAGTGGCAGAGTGGAAGAACTAATTCACTCAGCTGTAGTCCTAGAATTTTGAGGGAATGGTGAGAAGGATCTGTTCATGGGGGACAGGTGGTCGTTTGGGGTGCTGAAAGTAAGTTATGTTTTTTTTCTCCCATTGATTTGTGATGTGGCTTGGAAGTTTGCTGATATAGGGTAATGGAAGAGAACAGTGATGATGGAGGGGGCTTTTCCCACAATGTGCTCCTTTCATCTACTTTACCCACAGCTCCGGTGTGAATGTGGCATTCGACATCACCAGCACAATCAATGTTGAAACAACATCTGGATTTCATGTATTTGCTATTTTCCCTTCTGAATCTATGATTGTTATAGGTTTGGATGCAAGCTATTTGACTTCATGAAACCACAAAATGATGTCTTTGTTCTCTTGGTCATGACCATAGTATGGACACCCGAATAGGCCAATGCTCTGCCCCCTCAAGTGTGGGCAATGTAACTCCCATTCCTGATTGCACAATATATTAATATTGTACATATATAATATCATGACAGCCCCTACAGTCTTGCATGATACTTTCCCAAATGATAAGCTGACCGATTTGTGATTCTACACACAGACAACTTGAAGTAGCCTCAATTGTACACAGGTATGAATGGCAAAAAAACCTCCTTTAGATATACTATAACTGACACAACAGTGAATGATGGCTATAGGTTGGAACTCAAAGCAGTTATTTACTTTGGTAACCACATTTTGCAATGGAGCAAGGGACAACATATTTGCCAAAGCTGTAGCCGGGGCTACTGCCATCAAGCCTCGGGACTGCACATAGGCAGCAAGGATGATGAATACCAGGAGGTGCACAATATATTGCCAATTCAGATGGTGCAACTATCTCAACCAGCCTAACAAAAATGCTTTGCTTAGGCATTGTTCACAGTGCCAATCCATAGAGAGGGGCTTGCCAATGTCAAACAGCCAGATTTCCAACTATGGGATCAAAATGCAAGATATATGGATGTGTAGACTTTTCTTCATTATGGAGTCAGGTGAGATATTGGTTCACTTTCTCAGCATTTGGTTCGACACTTTCAGTGGAGTGTGTATCAGCTAACATGAAGTCCCATTTTCAAATCTCATTTTGTTAGGGACCAGCATGAACACCAAGTTTTCAAACAACTCCTTCAACTAGTTCCCAGACTTCATGATCAAATACTTGTGGGGGATGAAGAAGGCCTTGTTCATATTATTGCTGATCAAGTTGGTTTTCATGTAATCTTTGTCATACATCATCACCAAGTTGGTTTTCCTAGCTTCAGAATGGTGCTAATGGCATGAGGTCTGATGACACAAAAAGCCTCAAGGGCGCTATTTTAGACTGGATCACACTGCAATGTCAGGTGCTCAACCCACCACTATCCCACAATGTCAAGGTTGATTGGGGGTTTCATCATGAGTGTACAGGAGCCCTTTTGTGTCCAACTGGTTTGGACTGGGCAAATGTTGAGTGGGTTTCTCTGCATTGTTCTTGTTGCTAACTCATTCAACAAAGAGTAAAGGAGAAGTTGAGATCTGGGGAGATGATAATTTCTGGAGACCAGTGGCCTGTATTCCTATACCATGGTTATAACTATGACTCTCAGGATCCTTGGAATGGTCTTTTCCACAGTGCCCTCCTTGCTGCAGTGAGTTTCACATTGGTATTCTGGAATATTCATCATTGCTGCTCTCACAGGCATACAAATACATTTTCACATCACCCAGTTCTGTTGATAAGGAACCAAAAGTGACTCACTCAGGCAATGCTCACCTACATGGCATGATGAAAGTCACTCCTGCCTCAATTGCCTATGTGGCTACACAGCTTTGCAGTTCAACTTTTTAGGCTTCTTTATGTCTTTGACTTAGGCTATGCAGGTCCAATTTGCCTTGAGCTCTTCTCCAGTTTTTTCTAGGACTGATACAGCCACTGATTCTGAGCATTTCTATAATTCCATATTGGACCTCTTTTCTGACCCTGAGGAGCAGGAAGAGGTGAATGACCTTTTGACATGGTGGAATAGGTTAGATGGGCCTCCTGCGTTATGCAGTAACAGATGCTGAAGTTCAAATAGACAGATCTTCCCAGGTTACTCTGCCCAGCATCCAGTTAGAAAGGATAGTGCATTAAGCCAAATTAAGGAGCGGCAGGTGGCAATGAGGAATATTAGCAACACTTCTGCATAGTTAAAATCTCATGTAGTGGTTGTAGTTGTATTTATTCTAATTTATACCATTTATATCTCAAATGTGACTTATCCCTGTTTCTCTGAGGCATCAGGTAGACTGTTATCGGATTGTTTGCAAATTGTAAGGCATGCTACATGGCTACACTTCTGATTCTGCTTGTGCTAGTACTGCTTCATTTCACTCCTAATAGATAATAGATGGAATATTCATAGATGCCAGGATGATGGACATTACTTAACAGATAGTTGCTTGCCAGACCTTTTCTACTTGAAATATTTCCACATGAGTAGAAATGCTACCTATGTAGTCCAGAATGTCAAGTAACAAACATCACTATCTGTGAAGGTAAGGCCAGTCAACAATTGCTGCCCTTCCTCTGATTGATGAAGCTGTGTACATAGCTTCTGACTGCTTTACAAGAAACATTGGTGGCAACGTGATAATAAGTACCCACATAGCAAACAATGAGCCTGCTCAACAATACTCCCAGGTAATGTATGGCCAGAGAGCAACTCCTACACTAACCCTGCCTGATTGAAGCTTGTTAGTGCCATCACAATTGGGTGTCTGCTTCATAGTCCCCACCTCTTACCCACCAGATAGGATATATGCTGCAGTCTCACAGAGATGAAAATTGTCCTTCACTGCAATAACACTCTGGGATAATAAGACAATGTCTTGGTTTTTACTTCTCTGCAACTTGGGTGAAATGCTCAGGTGCATCTGTCCTGATACTTCAGTTCCAGATGTTATCAGCAAGACAGATTTTCCCTATATCTATCTGGTAATCAATCAATGATAATGATTAACAATGCTCTCTGGGAATGTAATGCAAGGCAACTATTATTATTTGTCCACTGTCTGCCTTTGTGGTGTAAAATCTCCCTGGATTTCAACTGAGCTTCACATAAATCTGCAAGACAAATTTGACTCACATGTCCCATGTGGCTGAATGATCATCACAGCTGACAACCCAACTGAATGTTGGATATCATGATGCTCATGATAGCCCCTCCCCAAGCTGTGAGTGCTTGTTATCCTTTGTCATTCTGAGTTTAAGTGGTCAACCCTCACATTCTGATTAACTTTTTCAAAATCTCCATGCAAACCTAGCTTTACATATGCATAGAAGATCACCTACAATAATGATACTTATTCTTTATATTTTAGGTCTTACATTCATTGATAATCATTTATCAACTTCTCCTCAATTTTGTGATGGGGAACTAACTAACCCGTTGTGAGAACTAATTACTGTATTAGGACATAATATGATGTCATTGCTCTCGCTGCTTCTTCCCCGCATGTCTCTGACCACTCCCACTCACTTTGCAGGCCTCGCAAGTCCACCCATTGATGCTGTACTCAAGTTGGACACACTGTAGATGATACTGGAAATAAAACTTGTGAGTTTACTTACTCTAGCTGATACTTACAAGATTCACTCACCCAGCCTGTTTCACATCCAGCCCACTTGCATTTGATAACATCCTCATCTTCCTCTTTCTCATTCTCCAACACTGCCTGTCCACAAGTACACACCACAAGGATTGAGTGCAAGTCATGGGCTCTCCTCTTTCAGCCTACCCATGTTGTTGGTGCATCCACTGTAAATTGGTTGGTGGTGCTTGCAGCATCAAGCATCCTCTCAGAAGGTGGCATCATCGTGATGCTGGTTGGTGTTGCTGGGTGATCTGTTATGGCTGAAGGACTGGTAGGCATAGTGATGCATGGATCTGATGTGTTTTCATGGGATGGTGATGAGTTCTGTGATATCCTTGGTGAGTTGTCTTCACTACTTCAGGCACCCTGCTGAGTTGTTGAAACAAAGTGTTCATTGTCCAACATGCCCTCATGTCCCTCAAGCTCATACATATCAACACCATTATCTCTGTTTTCACTCAAATTATCATCATCATCACTCCCATCCTCCACTCTGGCATCACCCCTGTCATGGTGAGTATCTATATCAGACATGTCTTCACCAGTATAATCAGTGGCATCCCTGTCATAGCAACCAAGTACAGAATACATATGCATCCTCTACTACCAATCCTGAATGCTTTTCTGGTTCCTAAGATGTAAATCAGCATGTAGATCCTGGTGTATGTGTCATAGGATTCCCTTACTGATGTCGTGCATGTCATGACCCAATGATTTGATGTGTTTCCACCATTGGACCACTGAGTTTCAGGTTTCTGGGGCTTCCTTTCCGAATGAGGGGTTCAATTACAGCTTCTCAACATGCCTAGGTACCAAATCATGTGACTTGCATGTGACATACAAAAAAAATTAATGACACAAGGCCTGGACTAACTAACCATCCCTATCATATGGCATATTCAACATGTGACACCCCCTTGGAAAAAGCATGATAAGCAGAAATTGTGATATATTAAGCAACTATTAAATAAATACATATGATCTTGTAGAGAACTTAGGGTGGGAGGAGGCATCATTTGTGCTGCTCATTTCTTCACTCACTCTCCCATCATTCCCACTTGGTGAACACTATTCACCCAGCATTTTCTTTGCAACATGTGATTCTCGGGAAACACCATGGCTAGACTTGAGTGAATTTTTGGTGTGTTGTCATGTAACTTACTTTCATAATACAATTTCCACAAGCATTACAATTGGAATAAGTTCAAAAATATCTTTGCTTCACCTCAAGAGTAGAAAAAATCAGCTCCAAATCATTTGTGAGGTGTGGTCTTGCATCTCAGCAAAAACTTGTAAATTTGGTCATATTTATACTTTGATCTATTTTCAATGGGAAGTCTTCTGCAAGCCAATTCCTCAACAACCATGCCCCATTTTGGCATGAATCTGTAGTCTATCTTATACTACTAACTGCACTCTAGAGTTCCACTCAATTTATCTATTTTTAAGTTGACAACTGTAAAGTTAGGTTGACCCTGCCAATAATGTGTGTGCAAGCAGTATCTCAAGAATTAAGGTTGGAAAAACGAACTGAGAGTGGTACAGTGTCAAGGGTAAGTAATATATGTTATTGCTCCAAATGCCAAAAATTGAGGTTATGAGCCCAGGGGCCTCAGGCTTGTGGTGGCTGATTCCTGAATGCTGCTTTGAAAATTGAATTGGCATTGTCATCAAGCTACCAGCCACAAGGGCTCATTTTTTGCATAGAAATCTTTTACCTTTGTTACCCTTGACACTGTACCACTCTCAGTTCATTTTTCCAACCTTATTTCTTGAGATACTGCTTGCACACACACCTGGATAGGCTCTTCTTGCTGGTCTCATTTACCTCACTCACATAGCATCATGGGGGTCATTGCTGTGGTGTCATCTTCATCTGCCCAGTGTTATTCATGTTGTGGTTGTATGTGTGCTCCTAGGTGTAGGTTGTACTGTGGTCCTGCTTGTAGAAATGTTTGTCAGTGTTCTTAAAATTAGAAGGAAAAAACACTCACATGTGGGACCAGGAGGTGATGCCTCCCAGCCACATCACTGGTCTTCTCATTCATCCCTGCCATTCCTGGCACTGATTGGCCCCCTCTCTTGTCACTGTTTCTGTTGTGGCCTCATCTTGATGGAGGTTGTTTCTGTTGTTGCAGCACCTTGCAAGCCCCTTGTGTCATCATGCTTTCCATTCCCATTCCATATGCATAATCTCTTTGTAAATAATCATTAGTAGAGTAAAAAAAGTTGAAAAAAATCTAAGAGGTTCAGGAGGGTTGCCTCCTGAGCCTTCATGTGCTTGCCTGCAGCCAGTTGCTGGCATTGTGCCTCACATCCTCTGTGTGTAGGTTAGCACATTAGGGAAGGAAGAAAAACATATCTGAGGCTTGAGACACAGATGTGTCTCGAACCCCAGTTGTCATTGTCATTGCTGCTGTTGCCCTTGTCCTTACCTTTGCCCTTGCTGTTGTCATCACCATTGTTGTTGTTGTCATCATTGTTGTTGTTGAGCCTTTGGTGGTACTTACCATGGTAGTGGTATATGTTGATGTTGATGTTGATATTGTTTGTTGTTCACACATTGTTACTCAAAAGGGAATCACCATGTGATGTCATAAGTGAGGGAGAGGTGTGAGAGCTCACCTTGCAAGCAGCTGTGGTTGGGTCAGCTGCTGCTTCTGTTAAGCCATTTGTAGGTGGTGTGTAGCAAGTAGTGTGTCAGGCCATTACTTCTACTCAAACTGTGTAACTATCTATATACTGTTTCACTACTGTATATGTGGCTTTGGTGATAAGGGGTTATACATAAACATAAACATATATGGTATAAACCATGTAAAATAGTTATATAGTTAGAATGTTTGGAGCCTTATTGGCAGGGTCAACCTAACTTTCACAGATGTCAACCCAAAAATAGATAGATTGAGTGTAACTCTAGAGCTCAGTTAGTGGTTTAAGATAGACTACAGATTCATGCCAAAATGGGGCATGGTTGTTGAGGAATTGGCTTGCAGAAGATTTCCCATTGAAAATAGATCAAAGTACAAATATGACCAAATTTACAAGTTTTTGTTGAGATGCAAGACCACACCTCACAAATGATTTGGAGCTGATCTTTTCTACTCTTGAGGTGAAGCAAAGATATTTTTGAACTTATTCCAACTTGTAATGCTTGTGGAAATTGCATTATGAAAGTAAGTTACATGACATGCTCACTCTACACACCAAAAATTCACTCAAGTCTAGCCACAGTGTTTCCTGAGAATCACATGTTGCAAAGAAAGTGCTGGGTGAATAGTGTTTAGTGTTTGAAAGTCCAGTCTATTGGACTGAAAAAAGACCATGGACTGATCCGAACCAGACTGATCACAACCAGACCATCAGTTGCGGTTGCCCTAACATTCTCACAAGTCTGGTTCATGGTTCATCCCAGGTAGAACATCTTAATAGACCACCCAAAGACTGACTGCAACCGGTTGAGGACCTGACTTTCGGTTGCATCAACCTTACAAGATATGAAAATATAATACACTATGTATACTGGATTTTAAATTTAAATAAATACTTTTGATACTATATTACCACTCGTATTTATGGGAGAGAGGGCAAGCCCAAGGGAAAATTATGGATTTCATGAGTGCTTATATATGTGTGGCAGTGCATGGACCATTTGGTCATGCTTGGGCTCCCAAAAACAAAGTGGCACCACTATCCCTCAGCCACCACTGGGCACTTGTTCACCATGCTCACTCCGTCTCCACCACCTCTCCACAAATGGCTACATCGACGACCTGCCATGCCCCTTCAACCACCACAAATGGCACACCGTGGCTGCAAACGTGCCATGTCATGCATGTTCTACATGTTCAACAACCAACACCCATGTTGGAGCAGGCTCCAACACATTATAATTAAGTCTTGTTTCTTGTTTTTATTATTCTCTTTTCTATTAATGTTGTTCTTTGCTTCTTTTGTAGGTTTAAATATAACAACAACCCCACCACCCCAGCCTCACAAGCCACTTCTTGTGGGGTGGGTCTTCAACGACGGACACTGGGCTGGCCAATGAACAGAGATGATGACAACCCAGCGCCAACGTCCAGCTTCATGAGCCACTGCTCACAGGGTGGATCGTTGATGCTATCTTCAACAACAACAGAGACGATGATGATGACAAAGCTGAATGACAAACCACTGATGTCCAGCCTCGCAAGCTACTGCTCGCAGGGTGGATCATCAGTGCTATTTTGAACAATGATGGTAGACGACGACTATTGACAAGGGAGATGAGACAATGGCAGGGTGGGCCCAGGATGCCTATGCAGTGGTGCACATGCAAGGTAAGTACACTCCAATCCCATAAACCTGGCACATTATCACTGACCCTCCCATACCCCTCTTGTAATAGGACATGGCATGGCAATGATAAAACACAGCCCTATACCAGCAACCCACCTCAGCTACCTCCACATCTAATCAACCTTGAAGTGCCACATCACACATGTTATATGTGTGCAACAACTGAGGTAAGTTTCTTTTTCATTGTTTCATTATCTTTTCTTCTACTAACATTGTTTTTTCTTCTAATGTAGGTTTAACAACTGCCCACAAATGATGGATGACAGGCAACGAGAGGGGTGAAAGGCCCACACAGGATATATGCGAGGTAAGCACCCTACTAGCTTGTAAGCCTGCCATGTCATTACTTACTACCCCAACAGCTCGATGATGACGACCATCAGCACCCTCACTGCTCACCAACACCGCCAACACCAACATCAGCACAAATTCAACGATGCCCACAAATGTTATCATGGACTCCCCTTGCCTTGCATCTTGTGAGGTAAGGGTTTACTTTAGTTTATTATTTATTTAATCATCAACATGGCCACTCACAGGCCTGGTGCTGTGAGGGGCATTTAGTTATTGTAGAATATCTTGTAGAATACATATTATATAATGGTCCAGACCGGTTTATAACTGGTCTGGACTGACTCAGTGTTAGACTGGTCACAACTGGTCCAGCAACTGATAGGCAACTGCACTGGACCAGTTTACACCAGTCTGGTTGTCAGTTGCCCAGATATTTGAAATGAGTACAACTGGTCCGGTCCACAGTTGCCCCCTTTGGGGTCAAAAAAACTGGACTGGACCAAACTTTCAAACACTAATAGTGTTCACTTTCCTGCTTCCCCCCATTGTGCCCCTCCCCACCATCACTGGCCCTCATTGACCTACTCAGTGCCATTATCCCTCTGCCTGCTGTTGTTACAGCAACCTCCCTGTCACCATGACCATTCCACCCACAATCCACCCCATGAGCAGTTGCTCATGAAGCTGGAGGTGGGTGGTGTGTCATTTGCTGTCATGGTGGTCTTCTCCACATTGTTGTCAGCTGAAACACCTGTGATCCACCCTACAAGCTATCGGATTTCTGTGTGATTGTGCATATCCACTATTCAGGACACTGCCACACCCTTCTGTTTGCTGTGTGGCACTTCATGGAATAGCCCCATTTGAGGAGTATATACATTATATGTACATGCTTTGTAGTACCCATTGGTTATCACCAAAGTGGGCTAACACCAGTTGTACCAGCTGTAACACATGAAATATCAACACAAGCAGTAGCTCATAGAGCTGGAAGTGGGTGTGTAGTTGTCCTTCATCACTATATGGTGGTGGTCCTAGGTCTGGCATTCCTGGTCATTTGCCATTGGTTGTGCTTTTCATAGACAATCAGCAGCACCCAAGCACAGGTGTGGAGGGCAGGTCACATTCTGCTGTCCCAGGGTGGTTCCCCATCTGAGTCATTGTTGGCCAGAAGCATAGTGATCCACCTGGTGAGCAGTGGCTCACAGGACCAAAGGCATGTGCTGTGTCATTCCTCAGCAGGTTTATACCAAGTTGTGTTTCCTGTAATGAGGCAGGTACAGTGGGTTAATGATGTGGCAGGTTTATGGGGATGCATTGTTACATACCTTGCAGGTATCCCCCTACATGGGTCTCCCAGCATCCCTCTGCATTGGGGCCACCATTGTGTGTGGGTCATCTCACAGTGGTAATTTGGCCCTAAGTATGGAAATAGTACAATTAATTAGTTGATAAAAACAGGAAATGAATAAGAGAAACTTAACTTTAAGGCCAAAATGACAATCATCATTTGGGCCCATGTTGCATCTTTCTGGCATTGGGAAGGGCATGGGTGTGAGAGAGGGAGGGAGATGGCAGCATCAGGTGTGGGAGGTTCCTCTGAGGTTCTGGGGTTTACATAGGACAATGACAAAAGTGGTTGTGGAAGACAAACAACTTGTGTGTATGTTGACATGGCATGATTATGGTGGTGCACAACTATTTCAGGAAATGCTGAGCAATGTCAACAGGGGACTTAGAGAATTTTTTTGACAAGGCCATAGTATCCTTAGGCAACAATGCAGTCCTTACTGCCTTAAGGCCTTAAGGCCTTAATTTTCTTATACTACATATTTTCTCATATTCTCTTATATCTCCTTAACTCATCATCAATTCTAAGGAAAAATACAAGCTTATTTTGCTTAATGTCCTTAATTGAGTGTTAAGAAAAAATAAGGAGATACTTAAGCAGGTCTTTGGTTTTGCTGATGCTTCCAATGATAGAACTAGTGCTCAGACCGGGCTTGGATTGCCTGATCCCAACAAAGGGCATATTCTCTCATCTGCAAGTGGTCATAGGTGCAGAATGCTCAGTAAATGCAATTCACCCTAGCCTGGCAAGCCCGTCTTGTAGTACACAACACATGAGCTTCTGGCAAACATGTGATGGGAACAATTTCTGTTGCCTCACATTGTCAATCAACATCAACATCAACTTGTCCATGTGGGCCAGGGCTAAAGCCTGGCATAACAAGTCCTCCATTCTATGAAGATGCTTTGATGAGATAAGTACATCAATGTCTACTTATAGTCAACTATCAATTCAATGTATTGGTTTTAATTATTACACAATGAATATACCCCCCACTCTCCCACTTACCCTTTTTCCATTCCTCTTCCCCCTTTCAAACTACCACTCTCCCCTCTTCCCCTCTTCCCCTTCCCTAAACTAGCAAATCAGATATCTACACTGCAGAGGAATGATGAGTCTCAGAGATATAAGAAATTCTAACAGTGCACTCTTAAATTCTATGAGAGGAGAACCTGACCCATTTTCCAAAAGAATACACCTGTGAGGCTGTGCCCTTACAATTCTAGGGGAAATTATGAGGGAAAGTTACAGACTTCATCTTATGCTCAGATTCAGCCTGTTTGTCATTTGTCCTGACAGAATTGAATGTGAGCAAATTAAATCACTAGCAAGAAGCATAATAATCTTCTGAGAATTTCAACATGACATTATATTTTGAAACTATATACTTTACACAATCATGTAAATAGTATAGAAGGGGGAGGGGAAATAGAGGGAGAGGAGAGGGAAGGAGGGAGGAGAGGGAGGAGAGGGCAGAGGGGAAGGGGGAAAAGAAAAGAGTGTGTCATCATGGTGCCTGCTGTCCAGCGTGCATCACCATGGTGCTTGGTGTGTCATGGTGGGTGCTTCGTCCATGGGGTGTTGTCCTGGGCAGTGTGTGGGTCCTGGGCACATTGGTCATCCCTGGCATCCCTGGCCACGGTCACCTTCCTCACAGCCCCCTTCATTGTTTCTGCCTGTGCTGTTGTTGTGTGCTGTTGTCATCCCTGTTCACCATTCCACCTGTGATCCACCCCCCAAGTAGTTGCTCAAGGGGCTGGAGGCAGGGGGTGTGTCCTTGGCCCTGTCATCATCATCCCAATCCAACACCCATGATCCACCCTGCGAGAGGTTGCTCGCAGGGATGGGAACAGATTCCAGGTTGTCCATTATGCATTCTTGGGGTCCTGATGCTGGTAGGCAGCAGCATTGTTGTCATTGGAGTGCACACATTCACAATCCACCCTACGAGCAGAGGCTCACAGGTGTGGGGTGTGCTGTCAGTTTCAGGGTCTCCTGGTACCCCCCTGCCATCTCCTATCCCTTATTGACACCCTCACATCCCAATTTAACAGAGAGGAGGGAGTTGGCATGGGTGTCATTGGGTCTAGGTTGTCTCACATTGGTCAGCATTACCAGTATATGAGAACTTATATAACAAGAGAAACAAATCAGTTAGTTTATAAAAACAAAAGCAAACAAAAAAACTTACATAGGGCCCAAATGATGCAGATTGCATTGTTTTGGCTGCATTCCATCCAGTGGGAAAAGCTGGTGGGTCAGTGTTGTCGGCTCTGTGCAGCATTGTGTCATACAATCCTGTGTCAGGGGCAATTGGGCATTAGTGTGAGGTGGCACATTTACGGGTAGTTGGGTGCTTATTACCTAGTGGTTACCCCTCTCCACAGGTTCCTGGAACCCTCTGCCATCTCCTTGCTCTTATCAAGGTCCTCACATCGGGATGGGGAGGAGGTGGTTGGGTGTGGGTTGTATCACATTGGCACCCATCATTAGTACTAGTCTAGATCCTAAAAAGAAGGGAAAATATTAGTTTGTAGATAAAATTATGAAATGAACAAAAATAAATTACCTATGGCCATCGTTTGGGCCCACACATCAGGAATGGCTCGTTTGTGTTAGTATCAGTCCTTGCTGTTGTAGCAGTGGCATGTGAGTGGTGGCAGGTGTAAGTGGAGTGGTGGTGGTGGTAAAGATGTGATGGAGGGAAGTTGTCCACAGTGGTGGTTGTGTGAGGAGGTCAAATTGAACCGTGAGACTCACTTTCCCTTTTGGTCTTAAATCCACATGTCAGAAAAACCCATTGACTTTGAAACTTTAGCAAGACTGACTTTGAAAATGTAAGCGTACCTGGTTGAGGTTTCAAACAGCAACATCAGCCAAGCACCCACACACTTGAGCATTACATTTTAATGGCAAATTCTCAGGTTATAAAGATGAGTCCTCATACCTCAGACTCATAACATCAATGATGACCACCAGACTTGACAATGACAATGATGGAGAACAGCAAGAGCAGCAGCAGCAGCAGCAGCAGCAATGACAACCTGACAACAAGGACAATTGGATATGAAAGGATTTTTCACAAAATAATACTTGGTGAAGTAGTAGCAGGTGGTTTGGAGTGTTTTGGAGAGCATGTGCCTTGGTCACATGTTCTCATCAAAATCATGGTCGTTGGTCATGGTCATTGGTTGGTCATGGTCCACCATCACAGTCATGATACATTTTCAGGATCATCATGATAAATGAACAACCTCGCCAACTCAAGTCATGTTTGACACAATGTCCATAATATCTGCCATGAGAATTTCTATAACTATATTGATTTAT